>JAQZBX010011106.1:0-43276 GCA_029593785.1 Cabassous unicinctus | reverse complement strand
CTCTTTCAGTTTTTTCCCCCCCGCCCTGGATATACCATTTTATTCTGAAAATCCATTTTATTTATATATACAAATATATTTAAACACACACACAGCTTTTTTTTTTTTTTTAATACCACTAAAATTTATATGGTTGACTGACTCTGAAAATTTCCATCTTTCAAACAAACAAATCTATGTTGTTCAGAGTCCAGAGAGATAGAAATGGGTGGAGACTTGGCACAAATTTGTGGAAAGAAAATTTATGGTGGGAAACTGACCCAAAGCAAGCTCTGCTGTTAGGTTTGTCAGTAAAAGTAAGGTTTGTCAGTAAAAGTAAAGTAACTGTATCTGTTCAACTAGAAACTCATTTGTTTCTTTGGAGAATCTCTTATCATTGTCATAATTTCATGTTCACTTGCTATTGTAGACAGCCAGCCAGCCAGCCAGAGGTATTAGTGCTATTTTCAAACCCTCAAGCTATATAAAATAAGGGAAATTATCTAAGGGGCTTTTCCCTAAACATTGGCATATAGCTTCATCTGAGGTGAATTATGGCAGCTGTTTATATTTATACTGTGTCTGTCTACAAGAAAGGAAGTGAAAAATATAGTATTTACTTGAAGTTTTAACTTTGTAACTTTAAGAATTCTAATTCGGCTAGAGAAAAAGGGTTAGTCTTCTATTTTTATTAAAAAAATTTTTTTTTAAACTCACCTTAATATGTCAGTAGAATCTTCAGTACTGCCAAATTGTTTTGGAATTTTGCTCCTCCCTTCTTTACACACCAGGCTTATTAAAGGAGTGCTTTCTTTTTAATGTTACAGTTGGGGTCACAGAATAAAATTCCCCAATTGCTATATACTTATTCTAGCTAAGTACCATAAAGAAGATTACACCATAATGACCCTCCAGATCCCGGAAAACAACCACAAGATCTAAAGTTTTGGCTGGCTGTTAACCTCCAAATGTGGTCTTTATTTCTTGTGGTGAAATGATGTGCCTTTCCTTGCCTAAATCCTTTCTTGGTGTGTGTCAGCATTATTTAGTATCTTCTAATTCAGTCATTTTTTATAAATATGTCTATAAACATTGAACTTTTAAAAATCTTATTTGTTTATTCCATTACTGTAGCACTTGGCAGATTTTTTAAAAAAATGTAATTTAGTAATTTCTTACCATATCCTAAATCTGTCTTTTTTAAAAAATAAAAAAAAGTGAGAAGAGACCCAAGGAATTGTGTAAAGAGTGAGTTGATTTAAATCTCAACACATTAGAATAAGGTATAGGATTCAGAATGAGGTTCTCTGTGGAAAATGCATTGTTGCTCTGTAGGCCTATATTTATGTCCAGTATTTGTGTGTCATATCTTCCAGAAATATGGGAACCTCCCCTCATTAAAAAATAAGTCTCTATCTTTTATGCCTCAGAATTTTAAAACATGTTTTCAAACTAGTTTTGTGATCTCTCCTTATTCTTAATAGCTAGTTTTCCACAAAGTCATTGAAAGGGTGTGGATGTTTGTGCACTGTGTTAGAGAAATAATTAAGGCAGCTTCTGACTTGCTTAAAACAAAGCCTTAATCTGCAGCTGAATATTGCCTGTGAAGTGGCTGGTTACTCAGGTTTCTATCTCTTCCTAACTTGAAGTTTCATTGCCCTTCAGCACCTTCTGTGGAAGGTGGACAGCAAAAAAGGTAAGTGTGAACAAACCTAAAACACTTTTGGAAATGGGATGTGAAAATTGTTGGCCAACATGAATGACATTTTTGTATCGGAAAGGCTTTTTTAATTAAAAAAAAAAAAAAAAAATCCCTGCCTCCTGTTACCCCAGAGTTATCAGTGACTGTGCACTGTAAAAACTCAGTCACAATTGGACTTTTCTGTTACAATCTTACCATTGGATTCAATAAATATGGAAAGCTAGTGTCATAAGCTCTGGTGCTGAATATGTGTTGTAGTTAGTATTTTAAGCACATGGCAAAGTAGCTGAGGTGGTCCTCTCCTACAAAGACTATTTTCTTTGAAATATATAGCACTGTATTGTTTTATTTGAGTGAAAATTAGTTTTTCAGCTCTTTTATGATTCTAATCAGATTGAATCATATGAAATTGCTGATATTTGATCATTTTTGATCAACCTAAAACTTAAAATCAACAGGAAGGTAAATCCTAATCTTTGAAAAGATTAATCCCAAAAGTAAGGAATTATGTTCTTCAGAACATTCGTTTTTATGGCAATTTAAGAAACAGATTTTGAAATCTCAATTTCATGTTTCTTAATCTCATTAAATGATGGGGATAAATATCTTCTGTATCTTTTTTAGCAAAAGGCTCATATTCAGAATTTCCTAGCCATAAAAACACCAAAGAAATGATAAAATAAAAAGGTAGAATAATTCTAGAATTTATTTGTTCAGTAAATACCAAGTGCCTACCATCTATATCATAATGCACTAGCTTCTCAAGAATTTAATTATGTAGTAGTAGTATGGTGTTAAAGGTTTTACCTGCTTTAAGGATTGGTGGGGGAAGGGGGAGGCTAGAAATGATGTCACGTATAGGTAAACTATTTTGGTAAGAATGAGATGACCATCACAATAAATCAATTTGAAGTTTGATTGTTTTTCATTCCAAAAACCACCAATTGTAGAATAGCACTGTTAAATTTCATAATAAAAATCTCATCATGTTCAATTGATTATAAAATATATATGATTTTGAGAGTATTTTAAAACTTAATCTTCATGTAAACTTTCACCAAAAATGAAAGCAACCTGCTGAATTAACCTAATTTTGCTTGTTACAATGCCTCCTGAAGTTTCCTGGCACCTCAAGGAGCTGCTAATGGGTGCATCTCTGAAGATGCAAATTGTCAGCTTACAAGCTCCCTGCAGTCTTGTCCTGGCACAGTTGGTGGAATCGTTTGTCTTACTTCCAGCCCTTTTCTCATAAGGGAATAATGATTCATACCTTGAAAAGAGGAATAAAACAAGGAAGTATATCTGTGTGTATGACTTAATATTTTTTTAATGCTCATCAGGTATTCCAACACTATTGTAATGAGACATGTTTTCCTAGGATCAAATTATAGATATATGCCATGCCATACAAATCCAAAATGTGAAAACCCTACATTGCAAAAGGATTAAATTAGAGTGATTATTTACTCTATAGATGAAGTTACCATAAAAGTCATTTAAATCTCTTCAGTGCTACATTAAAATTAATGCAGTATTTAAAATATAAACATATACACATCTTTAGCAAACTTGTATAAAGCAAGACCCAAATTACATTACTTTTGACCAATTTATATTACTGTTCTATTTTTGTTCTACACCTTTTAAACATCTGAATTACTGAGTAATGCATCACCTGCCATCTACTGGCTCAATGGGTAGTGTCCCAAGATAAGAACTTTACCTCCCCTCTCCTGCGGCTTTTCAGTCTCTCCCAGTCTTACGACCTTCTGTTCTCTACTCAGCTTGGATTGTCATCCTTGTGTTCACAAACATTGTGATCCTCTTGCTCCCATAATCTCCCATGGTACCTTCCTTCACAATCCTTAACTTCTTGATAGTCTGTGCTATTCGTTTTTCTTTAATGATTCTATAAAAAAAATTGCTGTCTGACTTCATCTGCTTGACAATATTAACCATCTCTGATTGTTGATTTATTACTCTTTTAAGTTTTCCAAATCTACAAAAGTTACTTGATGGAAACCCTAATTCTTCCTCAACTTCCACAGAAGGGACTTCTTTTTAAGCAAGGAATATTGTAATAAAATCTGATTGAGGAGATAGCTGGGATCCTGACATCCACAAGAAACAGCAAAGTGTTTGGTTAAGTACCCAACCCTGGAGACAGAACACTACATTTGTAATCCCAGGTCTCTCACTTAGCCTTTTTGAGCCCCACCTTTCTCATCTGAGAAATGCTGTTATTATTTTACCTACCTCATGGAGTTGTGATGAGAGTTATATATATTGCTCAGCTCAAAGTAGCCACTCAAGAAATGCAAGTTACTACTGGCTGCATGAAGAGGGAATGGGGTTACCAATCTCTAAGCAGCAGTCCTCATCCCTGGATGCACAGTGTAATTGGAGAACTTTTAAAAAATACTTATGCCTGGGTTTCATCCTCCGATTCTGATTTGGTCGGTCTGGGGTGTAGCCAGTTCGATGGTTTTTTTTTTTTTCAAATGTCACTGACTCCAGTGGGCAGGTATGTTTGTAAACCACTTTTCTAAAGCACGGGATGGCCTTCTTTCTCTCCCACATAGACTATGAGAGAGACAGTGGGCTCTCCTTTGTACTTGTTCTTCGGAGTGAACAGATCTGGCGCAGTGCCTGCCTTCTAGAAGCCACTTCTCTCTTGTGCTTTCTAGTACATCCAGGGACTATAATTTGGAATGATTAGGCCTCCAGAAAGAAAGTGGATGCTTTGATCCCCACCTGCTTACCAGTTCATTGTATTCATACTTTCTTAGTTATTACAACCTGGAAAGAAAAAGGTATGAGGGAGTATCTGACATTAACCTCCACACAAGCTAGAAATGCTTGAAAAGTTGGCATGGAATAGCATTGCCCATAAAATGAGGGTAAAGTAGTACCTACCTTGGGAGGGTTAAATAAGAAGGTATTGCATATAAAGTGCTTAAAACAGATCATGAAACATTTTAGGAGCTCGATAAATGTTATGCATTATTTGGAGGCCAATGCAGCACATAGGGAGGAGGAGGCCTTTTCGTGGCCTGTGTTTCAAGCTCTAGTGTGCACAGTATTAGGGCATTGTTATGACTTGCCTTGTAGCTGCACTTCAGCAGGAGTAAGAGCTGGGCCTGGTATTACATTGTCAGGGAAAGTTTAGTTTCCAGTTAAGAATTTCAAAGCAGGCAGAGCTTTATTATGCAGGCTTTTTAGCCAAACTTGTGTCTCATGCTGGAAGGAAGAATTTTTGCTTTTTAAAGTTTGTGTTTTTATCCTTTTTCTCAAACAGGACAGGCTTAGTATGGTGCTTTTGCCTTTCAGTGATTGTGCCAAACTGGTTTATGAAACAAAATTAGCTGTATCAAAACTCTGTCATTGTCTCATTTAAAATTTTACCCAAGTCTATGGAATAGAGAACGGGAGGAAGTGGGATTCTTGTGGTTTGTTCACAGGTTCCTGAAATCAACTACTTTATCATGCAGTCCATTAGATTTAGATGGTTCATGTAAGTGGTGAGGCTGACACTATTTCAGGGACCCACTCCATGTGTTCACCCATGAGCAGGTAGCAAAGTGTTGAGTGGTGCTTTACTTGTTGCCCTGGACCTTAGTGGAAGTTCAAAGATATGAAAAGATAAGAGATTATCTAAATAAATTCTAGGGAGAGGTCAAACACTTGGGACCAAAACCCCTTTTCAGGGCTTTAATTTAGAGGCAGCAGAACTCAATTTTATCATCCCAATTGTGGTAGGTTGAATTACGTACTACAGAAAATAACATGTTCTTAATCCTAATCCATTCCTGTGGGTGTGAACTCATTGTAAATAGGACCTTTTGAAGATATTTCTTGTTATGGTGAGGCCCATCTGAATAACGTTGGGTTTTAACCCTATCACTGAAGGCTTTATGAAGGAAAAGTCACTTGGAAGAGTGGAAGTAGGAAGTCAATGGAACATGTGATGGGAAAGCCAAGGAAACTAAGAATTAACAGCCAGCCAGAATGCTGCTGACTCCAGAGGAAACAAGCCTTCTAGCCTTTGAAACCCTGAGATAATAAATTCCTGTTGTTAAGCCAACCCGTTGTGTGGTATCTATCAAAGCAGCCTGGCAAACTAAGACACCAAACGATCCAACCATCAACCCAAGGAGTGCCATCTCTCCCTCCCTTTGAAATAAGGAGATAACTGAAGGAAAGGAAAGCAAAGGGAAGTACAGAATCCCTCCTATGTACAGGACACCAATCTAGGTGAATAAGCAGAGCTCCCTCTAATTCATGACATCTGTGGGTCTGCTTTTGATTCAGACAGATCTGCTTTTAATTCCACCTCTTCCTTTTACTGGGCAAGAACCTTTGGGCAAGTTGCTTCACTTCTTTAGGTATCAGTAGGATAATAAGGCCTATTTTCCAGGGTTTTTTGAGGCTTAAATAAGGTAATATATGTAAAGTACTTAGTGTGGTGTCTGGAACACGTTAAACTTTGAAAGAATGGTAGGTGTTATTAATCTGCAGATGATTTTAAATCTCCAACCCTGCTTCCCCTCTTAAACTCCTGACTCAAATTCCTTCAAGACATATTTGTTTCAATATTTTCATACCTAACATTAATATGTACAAATTTAAACCCATCTTTCTTCTCATAACTTCTCGAAATCCCTTTTTATTTACGTTTCTTCCCATCACTGAGACTTTAAATGTTGAAATCATCTTTGATTCCTCTTTCATCCTTGCCCTCTACATCCAGTTAGTCTTTTTTTAACAAATAAATTTTATTGGTACATATTAATAAAACATAAATATACCAAAGTGTACAATCATTGATATTTGGTATAATCACATAGTTGTGCGTTCATCACTTCAATCATTTTTAGAACATTTTCATTATTCCAGTAATAATAATAAAAAAAACAAAAATCAACCAACAAAACCAACAAACAAAACTTTCCACCTCTCAATCTCTTTATGCTTTCTCTTCTGTACATAGCACTATTCTGTTTCCTTCTGTCAAGTATATTTGTAATTATATTTTGTAAAACAGTCTTATACATGCAATATCACCCATATTCATGTTTTACATGAGGTTTCACTATGTTATGTCCCATGCTACATTTCTTTTTTTAGCTTTCCTTCTAGTAATATACATGTCTTTAGACTTTCCCTTTTGACTACTGGCATACCCATATAATAGCTCTGCTTGTCACAAACACCATGATGTGCTTTCACCATTTCCATTTATTTCCAAAGATTTAGAAACAACCTTTTAAGCAATTCACAGATTAATCCTCAGCTTTCCATTCTCTACTCTCATTTTCCGGTGACCTATATTCTAATTATGAATTCCATGAGTTTACATAATATATTTAGATCATAATAGTGCAATCATACAGTATTTGTCCTTTTGTGACTGGCTTGCTTCACTCAACGTAATGTCCTCCATGTTGTCATATGCTTCACGACTTCATTTCTTCTTACAATAGCATAATATTCCATGGTGTGCATACACCACAATTTATCCATTTATCAGCTGATGGACACGGGTTGTTTCCAAATTTTGACAATCATGAATAACACTGCTATGAACATCGGTGTGCAGATGTCTATTCGTGTCACTGCTCTTAGTTCTTCTGGGTATATGACTAGCAATGGTATTGCCGGGTCACATGGCAAGTCTATATTCAACTTCCTTAGGAAGTGCCAAACAATCTCCACAGTGGCTGTACCGTTCTACATTCCCACCAACAGTGAACAAGAGTTCCTGTCTCTCCACATCCTCTCCAACATTTACAGTTTTCTGACTTTAATAGTGGCCAGTCTAATAGGTGTGAAATGATATTTTGTAGTTTTGATTAACATTTCCCTAATCTCTAGTGATGTTGAACATTTTTTCATGTGTTTCTTCACCATTTGTATTTCCTTTTTGGACACATGTCTTTTCAAGACTTTTGATGATTTTTTAATTGGGTAGTTTGTCTTTTTACTGTTGAGTTGTATGATCTCTTTATATATCATGGATAATAAACCCTTATCAGAAATGTGATTGCCAAATATTTTTCTCCCATTGAGTTGGCTGCCCTTTCACCCCTTTGGCAAAGTCTTTTGTGGTGCAAAAGTGTTTAATTTTGAGGAGGTCCCATTTATCTGTTAATTTCTTTTGTTGCTCGTGCTTTGGGTGTAAGGTTTAAGAAACTACTGCCTACCATGAGATCTTGATGTTTTCCTACATTTACTTCTAGGAGTTATATGGTTGTCACTTTCATATTTAAGTCCTCCATCTATTTTGAGTAAATTTTTGAATGAAGTGTGAGTTAAGAGTCCTCTTTCTTTCTTTTGGTTATGTCTATCCAGTTCTTGCAGCATCATTTGTTGAATAGACTGTTCTGGCCCAGCTGGGAGGGCTTGACAGCCTTGTCAAAAATCACTCAACTAGATGTGAGGGTCTGTTTCTCGTTTCAGTTTCATTGATCAATCTGTCTGTCTTTATGCCAGTACCATGCTGTTTTTACCAGTGAAGCTAAGTAATATGCTTTAAAGTCAGGAAGTGAGAGTCCTTCAACTCCATTCTTCTTTTTAAGATATTTTTGGCTGTTTGATACCCCTTACCTTTCCAAATAAATTTGATAATTGTATTTCCCATTTTTGCAAAAAAGGTTGTTGCACTATTTATTGGGATTGCGTTGAATCTGTAAATCAGTTTGGGTAGAAATGACATCTTAATGATATCTAGTCTTCCAATCCATGAACTCAGAATGTCCTTCCACTTAAGTCCTCTTTAGTTTCTTTTAGCAGTGTATTGTAGTTTTCTGAATATAGGTCCTTTATGTCCATGGTTAAGTTCATTCTTAAATATTTGATTTTTTTAGTTGCTATTAAAAATGTATTTTTTTTTCTGATTTCCTCCTCAGATTGCCCATCAGTGGTGTATAGAAACAGTATTGATTTTTGCATATTAATCTTGTGCCCTGCCACTTTGCTGAGCTCATCTATTAGTTTTCATAGCTTGTTTTAGATTTTTCAGGATTTTCTCGATAAAGGATCGTATCATCATCAGAATCTTATACTCTCCCCCACAATTTCTATACTTCAGACACACTGACCTTCTTTTAGTTTTTCCAGTGGGCCATGCCTATAGCAGTTTAAGAACATGGTCTCAAAATTTGTTGATCATCCTCCCATTGAGAGGTGGGTTCTATGTCCTGTCCACTTTGGATTTGGGCTGGCTGGTGATACCTTGGCCAACAGAGTTTGACTGTAGTGATACTATGTGGTCATATAAGGTCACTTGGTTTCAGATGGGTCTTGGAACATTCATTAGTGTGATGTTCCCTCTCAGAACCCAGCTTCCATGCTGTGAGAAGGCTAGGCTACATAGTAAGACTCTATGTATTATAGTCGCTCCAGTTGAAATTCCAGGTTAATCTCCAAGCTGACAACCAAGCTCATCTTGGTTGGCATTTCTTCCAGCCCTGTAAGTGTGATCTTTCTTGGATATCCAGCCCTGCTGAGCCTTGGATGACTCCAGCCCCACTTGATATCTCACTGCAATCCTGTGAGTCTCCAAGCAAGAACCACACAGCGGACCTGAATCAACCCACAAAATTGTTAGAAAATAAATTGTTTTATGCTGGTGTATTTGGGGGTTGTTATGCAGTTAGAGTATCTAGAACAGTGCTCTTTTCTACCACAGGTTTTCCACAGGTTTTTACTGAATGGCTTTTTCCTGACCATTGGCCACCCCCACTTTTTTTTTTTTTAACCTCACTATCTCCTATTTATTGCTCAGATCAAAGCTTAATATTTGTTTTCTCAGGGAATCTTTCCCTGGTCACTTATCCTGGCTTAGTCCTCTTTTTAAAAAATTATTTTCACACCACTATGAAATTCTTGTTCCTAACATGTTGTCATATGCTTACAACTTAAATGTT
Organism: Cabassous unicinctus; assembly: GCA_029593785.1. Lineage (NCBI taxonomy): Eukaryota > Metazoa > Chordata > Mammalia > Cingulata > Chlamyphoridae > Cabassous > Cabassous unicinctus. The sequence goes on along the minus strand of JAQZBX010011106.1, from coordinate 33,667 downwards.
CAACAGGATTTAAATTCAGCTTATTGAATGAGATAGTTGAAATACAATTTTGGGAGCTTATCTATTCTTTCTCAACATTCCTTTTAAATGCCATCAAACTTAATAAAATCTAAGGTAGAATTTTGGGTCATTTAATAATTATTAAAATAGTCCCTATTTAGGAGGACAGGTCCAGTCTGATAATCACATAACTCCAGTCCATTCAGTGAAATATAAAAACTAATGCCATTCAGAATAAAAATGCCCCCTTCTTTACCTTAGATCCTCCTCTTCCTGAAAATTCTGCAATGGGGAAGGAGACTTGTTCAGCTTCTCTCTCTCCTCAGCCACTTCCACCCACACTGATAGCAATTGGTTCTGAGCCCTGTCAGGTCAAAAGGTACAGTCTTATGTAACTGGTTCAAATGTCATGTGACCATGGGGCCCTGGCAGACCGATGCACAGTTGCTGGCTTTTTTACTTTTAAGGACCAATTTTGGGAGTCTCTCAGAGACCATCCCTCTAGTCTGAAGACTGCAATTCTTTTAACAAATGAAATCAACGCCTCTCCTTCATCTGCCTGTTTACCACTTCCCTCTCAGTCCCTGGGCTCCTGGCAGGTTTGGTCCTCTCTGTTGTAGTTACTTTGCCCTCAGATGGTTTAAGAGTTCTCCTTTACTTTTTTTTTTATTTAATATATATTTTAAAAGATGCTTAGATTATGTAAATGTTACACAAAAATTACAGGGATTTCCATGTTCCCCACCTCCCACACCTCCCATAACATCCCACATAAACATCTTTCATTAGTGTGGCACATCACCTGCAATGGATATACACATCCTGGGGCTTTGCCACTAAGCATGGACCATAGTTCACATTGTAGGCCCCACTCTCTCCCACACAGCTCTACATGTTACATGCTGATGTAAAATGCTCTATATCTGTCGTTATAATGTAACTCAAGATAATTCCCAAGTCCTGAAAAAGCACCTGTATTACAACTGCTTTTCCCTTCCCTGCCCCCAAAGCATCCAGTGGCCACTGGCTCCACCTCACTGTTGTAATTTCTTCCATTGCTTGAATCACATTATGTCTACAACAGAATACCATTAAGTCCACTCTAGTCTATAGCTCTTCCCCCAATCCTGAGGAGTTTGAGATGGTGATGTCTACTCCACCTCCAAGTGAGAGGGGGCCCATATCCCATGGATATGGTGGATGGGATTATCCTGCCTGCAGCTGCAGACTCTCTCCATCTCCTGGGATGACCATTGTCCAGCATCATCTCCTCACCAGGTGACTTGGGTGAGTCCATTTCGCTGTAGAGTAGGAGTTGCAGTTCCACTGAGATTCCAGGCACAGCTGGCACATGGGCAGGCCCGAGGCTTCAGTCTCTGGAAGTACACCTACAAACTCCAGCATCATATATAGGTTTGAATAGAAGGGACTGATGGACCATGTGAAGGGAGGACTTATTTGAGTCCAACTCTGTCACTCTCAGGAGCACAGATTCCAAAGTAGAGCTCACTGATAAGGCATCAATCTCTGGGGCTATCCCCCCTTATATAGGACCTGTGTGTCTCCAGAGGCCTCAGGAGCCCCTCTGTGTGGGATGATATTCACTTTGGTGTTCTATGAGATCCTACTGAGGTGTGTGTAAGCGTTACCTCTGGGATGACCTCCCGACTCTCTTTGAAGTCTCTTAGCCACTACTTTTAATACTAGGCAAGCTCCTTCAGTGGGGAATATGAACAGAAGGGTTAATGAGTGCCTGGAGGGTGAGAATGGGGATCTCTCCTAATTCAACCTGATTTGCTACTTCAGGTCCATCTAGCCAAGACCTGTCTTTCCAGGGAGAATTAGATATTCTTCCATAGGTTTTCCAAATTCCAGGGAACGTATGTCAAAATCTCTGAGTGAAGCCCCTCTCAATTGGCTTAGTAGAGTGAGGGGGAGGGGAAAGTCCACAAGTCTTCAACATCTCTCTCCAAGGAATGTCTCCCTCCTAATTCTTCAAACTCTGGTTAATCCCCATAACACTTATAGATCCTTGAAGGAAGCAATGAGCTAAAAGTCTATAAAACCCATTTATAGACCACCCTCTTCGCAAATCCTGCACAGGATCTGACACTTCCTTATGTGGAGATTCTGATGAAACTAAACTAAGATAACAGAAATTGCATTTAAATCCTGTTGAACATTTAAGTTGTAATAATTTTTTATTAAAGTCTTCCTTCTTTCCTGGACAACTGTAAAGTCCATGAGGGCAGAAATCTAGTCTGACTTTACTAGAAACTGTGCTTAGCTCAGTGCCTAGTATATAATCAATGCTCAATAAGTATTTATTTATTGAATATGAATAAATAAATACCTGTAGACTATCTATATGAATATATATATATAGTTATAACTTGTCCATTACAAACTAATCTTTTAAGTCTGTTAACCCACAACCCTAATTTTTCAGATATAGGTACATAGTTTTACAATTATTATTACTTTCTTTTTATTAGAGAAGTTGCAAGTTTACAAAACAATCATGCAAAAAATATATGATCCCTGCGCACCACCCCACTATGAATACTTTATGTTGGTGTGGAACATTTGCTATTATTGATGATAGCACTTTTAAAAATAATTGTACTATTTTTTAAAAAGTAGTTACCTTTGTTAAAATTGATGAGAGATTATTAAAATAGTCCTATCCATCATCCATTATTGACATTAGGTATATCCTTTCCCCTATACTACCCTATTATTGCCACCATATATTAGTATCATACATTTGTTATAATTCATGAAAGAATATTCTTATACTTGTACTATTAACTATAGTCTATCATCTACAATAGAGTTCACTGTGTTGTACAGTGCTATGCTTTATCTTTTAATTTTTATTCTAGTAATATATAAATACTAAAGTTTCCTTTTTTAACCACATTACTGAACTATACAGTTCAGTGATGTTAATTACACTCACAATAATATGCTGCCATCACCACCATCCTATTTCCAAACCTTTAAAATAAGCCTAAATAGAAAATCTGTACAAATTAAGCATCAACTCCTCATTCTCTAACCTCAGCCTCTCTCTGGGTAAGGTCTGGGTATTTTAGATTCTAACTCTATGAGTTTGCTTATAATAATTAGATCATAACAGTGAAATCATACAATATTTATCCTTTTGTGTCTGCCTTATTTCAGTAAACATAATGTCCTCAATGTTCACCCATGTTGTTGCATACACCAAGACTTCATTCCATTTTACAGATGAATAATATTCCGTCATATGTATCTACAACATTTTGTTTATCCATTCATCACGTTGATGCATACTTGGGTTGCTTACATCTATTGGAAGTTGTGAATAATGCCACTATGAACACCAGTGCACAAATATCTGTTTCAAGTCCCTGCTTTCAGTTCTGGTTATATATCTAGTAGCAGAATTGCTGGATCATATGGTAATTCTATACTTAGCTTCCTGAGGAATTGCTAGAATGTCTTCCACAGTGGCTACACCATTTTACATTCCCACTAGCAATGAATGAGAGTTCCTGTGTGTCTACATTCTCTCCAACACTTGTAGTTTTAAAATAGTGGCCATTTTAGTAGGTGTGAAATGATATTTCATTGTGTTTTTTCTTTCATTAAAATTTTTTTTTCTTATGTATATATTTTTATGTATATCACTCATACATAAACATACATAGGCAATAAGTGTATAGTAAAAGTTGTGAACTTACAAAACAAAAATGCATAACATCATACAAGGGTCCCCTACATCAATCCACCACCAACACTTTGCATTGTTGTGAGACATTTTTAACAAATGATGAGAGAGCATCCTCAAAATATTACTACTAACCAAAGTACCTTACATTTGGTGTATTTTCCCCCCAAATGTAAGGTACTTTGGTAGTAGTAATATTTTGTAAAATATGTTTTTATTACAGAAGTTGTGAACTTACAAACAATCATGCATATATGTAGAATTCCCATACAACACTCCATCACCACACCACACCACACAATGGTGGAACATTTATTACAGATTATGATATAATATCATCAGACTATTACCACCAACCATAGTCCATAGCATACATTTTCCACACTTTTTCCATACTTTCCCATTATCAACACAGTACATCTGGCATAGATGCATGAATATTACAGTATTGCTGTTAACCACAGTTCATAGGTCACTCCAGTTGTTTTTTCTCATGCTTCTCCACATTCCCACCACCCTACAATAGTGACATACATCTGTTTTAGCTCACAGGAAGACACTCTTGCATCTGTACTTTCAATCACAATTCTCATCCACCTCTGGGTTCACTGTGTTATTCAGTCCCTAGATTATTCTCTAGTTTTCTTTCAGTTGACATTTATATCCCTAGACTACCCTTTCCAGCCACATTCCCATCTATAAACCAGCTGTTATTCACTATAATGTGTTACCATCAATTCTATACATTCCCACACTTTTATAGTAAAGTCAATTAAAACCTCTACATATATTAAGCATCAATAACCCTTCTCATCCCTCCCCTTATCTCCTTTAAGTATCCATTATTTATCACCAGGTCTTGAAGATGTTTTCCTACATTTTCTTCTAAAAGCTTTATGATTCTTGCTTTTATATTTAGATCTTTGATCCATTTTGAGTTAATTTTTATATAAGGTGTGAGATAGGGGTCCTTTTTCTTTCTTTTAGCTATAGATATCCAGTAGTCCCAGCACCATTTGTTGAATAGGCTGTTCTCACCCAACTAGGTGGGTTTGACAGGCTTGTCAAAAGTCACTTGACCATAGATGTGAGGGTCTGTTTCTGAACCATCAATTTGGTTCCTTTGGTCTATGTGTCTGTCTTTATGCCAGTACCATGCTGTTTTTACCACTGTAGCTTGGTAATATCATTTAAAGTCCGGAAGTGAGAGTCCTCCAACTTTGTTTTTCCTTTTTAAGAGATTACTGGCTATTTGGGACCCCTTACTCTTCCAAATAAATTTGATAATTGTGTTTTCTATTTGTTCTAAAAATGCTGGTGGAATTTTTATCAGGATTGCATTGAATCTTTATTTCAATTTAGGTAGAATTGACGTCTTAATGATATTTAGTTTTCCAATCCATGAGCGTGGAATGTTCTTCCAATTATTTAGGTCTTTTTTGATTCATTTTAACAATATATTTAGTTTTCTGAATACAAGTGCTTTACATCTTTAGTGAAGTTTATTCCTAAATATTTTATTCCTTTAGTTGCTATTATAAATGGAATTTTTTCCCTGACTTCCTCCTCAGATTGCACATTGCTAGTGTCTTTTAAAGTCTGTTTCTTCTAATATAAGTATAACGTCTGGCTTTTTTTTTTTTTTTTTCTGTTACTGCATGCATAGAATATCTTTTTCCAGCCTTTTACTTTCAATCTATTGGTATTCTTGGGTCTAAGGTGAGTCTCCTGCAGACAGGATATAGATGGCTCATATTTTCTTATCCACTCCACCAGTCTGTGTCTTTTCATTGGGGAGTTTGATCCATTAACATTCAGTGTTATAAATGTAAAAGCAGTTCTTATGTCACCCATTTTGACCTTTGTGTTTTATCTGTCATATTTTATTTTCACCACTCTTTTCAGACTTTTAGTTACTTTTACTGATAATTATATCATTTCTAGACTGTCTTCCAAAACATTCTCTCCTGTCTTTTCTTTTCAGGCTGTAGCACACCCTTTAGTATTTCCTGCAAGGCTGGTCTCTTTGTTATAAGCTCTCTCATTTTCTGTTTATTCTGTGAATATTCTAAACTTGCCCTCATTTTTAAAAGAAAATCTTGCCAGATATTAGATTCTAGGGCTGGAAATTTTTCTCTTGCAGCATCTTAAATATATCATGCCACTGTCTTCTTGCCTCCATGGTTTCTGATGAGAAATCTGTACTTAATCTTATTGGGTATCCCTTATATATTATGCATTGCTTTTCTCTTACTGCTTTCAGAATTCTCTCTTTGTCTTTGGCATTTGACATTCTGATTAGTATGTGCCTTGGAGTTGGTCTACTTGTATATATCTGGATGGGAGTACATTGTTCTTCTTAGATATGGATATCTATGTCCTTCAATAGGGTTGGGAAATTTTCTACCATTATTTCTTCAGATATTCCTTCTGCCCCCTTTCCCTTTTCTTCTCCTTCTGGGACAACTATGACACATATGTTTACATGTCTCTTGTGGCCGTTCAGTTCCCTGAGACCTTGTTCAATTTTTTCCATTCTTTTCTTCATCTGTTATTTTGTATGTTTGCTTTCAGAGGCCATGTCTTCAAGCTCACCAATCCTTTCTTCTGCTTCCTCAAATCTGCTGTTTTATGACTCCAGTGTATTTTTAATTTCCTTTATTGTGACTCTAATTCCTGTAAGATCTCCTATTTTTCTATGTATGCTTTCAAATTCTTTTTTGTGCTCATCCAAAGTCTTCTTAATATCCTTAATCTCTTTAGCCATCTCATTGAAGTTATTAAGGAGATTTGTTTGAACATCTATGATTAGTTGTCTCAACTCCTTTATGTCATCTGGAGGCTTATCTTGTTCCTTTAACTGGGCCATATCTTCCTGTTTCTTGGTGTGGATTGTGATTTTTTTGTTGGTGTCTTGGCATCTGGCTTACTAGAATATTTATTCTAGGTGCATTTTTCTCTTAAGTTTAGGGTTTCCTGCCCTTTTTGCCTTGCTGGTTGTGTAGGAGAAGCCAAGGATGTAGTTGGTGCTATAAGCTGTGGAGGCTCAAGCTTCCCTTCTTGCCCCAAGGACCAATGAAGCTTCTCACAACTTTCTCCTTTGCCAGGGGTAGGGACAGAGCCACAGCTGTGTGGAGAAATCCAACTCATGCAGGTAGACTGTAGTTGCCCAGAGAGACTGATGAAGCTTCACACCCCTTTCTCCCCTGCCTGGGGTTGGGATGGAGCTACAGGCAGCAATCTATGCTGTGTGGGTCTAAAATGACCACAGTTGCACAGGTAGACATCTGGCTAACAGTCTGTGCCAGCCAAATGTACCTGCAGTTACCCGGAGAAGCTGGTGCCGGTCCCGCCAACTTCCTCCCTGCCAGAGGTGGGGCTAAAGTCTGATCTGGGTGGAAAGCAGCTAGTCCCTACCTTCACTGTGATTTTCAGTCAGCCCCTCTTCCCCTCATGCCAGGGGCAGAGTCAAAATGGTGGCTACTGATCCTTTTCCGACTTGGATAGGTTTAAACTTTAGCTGTTTTTAGGGCTATACTTTAGCCAGCCTCCCCTGATTTTGGGAAATGGAGCTTCCAACTCCAGCCAAGAATAGTTCTAAGGTGGCTTGTGCCACCAGAGTAGAATGGGCACCGACCTCTGCCAGCATGGCATGTAGTTTCGTGGGGAAGTTGTTGCAGGTCCCCCAGCTTCTTTCCTGCCAGAGGTGGGGCTGGAGTTTAAGCTAGAGTTGCAATCCAATGTGGATGGAAAGAAGCCAATCCCTACCAGCACTGTGATTTTCAGACAGCCCTGCTTTCCCTCATGCTGGGGGCAGAGTTAAAATGGTGGCTACCAGCCTCCCTCCAACTTGGACAGGTTCAAACCTTATCTGTTCTCAGGATTACACTCTAGCCAGCCAAATCCAACAATCAGTAGCTGAAGTCAGTGCCCAACCCATTCTTCCTCATCCATCCTGGGGAATGGAGCTTCCAACTCCAGCCATGGACTATTTCCCGAGGTGGCTTGTGCTGCTGGTGGAGAATGGGCACTGGCCTCCGAGATGCAGAGTGTTCTACTCACGAATCTTCTCTGTACATGGGCAGTCTCTTCCTTCCATTCTTTCAAGGATGTTGCAGGATGCTTCTCTGGTCTCCTGGAGCCCCCAAACAGGTACTTTAGATAGCTCTGGGTGATTGCTAACTGCCCTGTAGCATGAGCTGACACTTGGTGCACATTAGTCTCCTCTAACTTGATGGCTGTCCTCATTGTGATTTTTGCTTGTTTATTTGTTTTTGGACATTCGTCCCATTTAACCTTTATTTTTTTTTTTGTTTTTTAAGTTTTTAAAAGATACTTGATTATACAAATGTCACATAAAAATATAGAGGAGTCCCATATGCCCCTCTCCCCACACCTCCCACATTTTCCCACATTAACAGCATCCTTCATTAGTGAGGTACATTCGTTGCAATTGATTAACACATTTTGGGTCATTGCCACTAAGCATGGCTTAAAGTTTACATTGTAGTTTACACTCTCTCCTGCCCAATTCTGTAGGTTATGGCAAGATTTATAATGGCTTGTATCCATCATTGCAATGTCATTCAGGACAATTCCCAAGTCTCCAAAATTCCCCTGTATTACACCTGTTTTTCCCTCTCCCTGCCCTCAGAACCTCCAGTGGCCACTGCCTCTATATCAATGGTATAATTTTCTTCCATTGCTAGAATGACAATAAGTCTATAGTAGAATACCAGTAAGTCTACTTTAGTCCATAGTTCATTCTCCAATCCTGAGGATTCTGGGATGGTGATGTCCACTTCGCCTCTAATTGAGAGAGGGCTGTGATCTCCTGGAGCCGATGGATGGGACTCTCTTGCTTGCAGTTGTATACTCTCTCATTTCCTTGGTATGGTAGTTGTCCATCATCTCCTCCATGTTAGTTGTCCTGGGTGAGATCAATGAGCTGGAGAGTAGGTGTTGCAACCTGGTTGAGATTCAGGGCCTATCTGGCACATGGACAGCCTAATGATTAATTCTCTTGGACGTACACCTACCAATACTAGTGCTAAATAATAGGTTCAAATAGAAGGAAAGAAGAGCCCCGTGTAGGGAAACGACAACTGAGTCCAACTCTGTCCCTGTGGGGAGTAAAGTAGGGCCCATTGGCAAGGCAGCAACCTCCGGAGCTATCTGCCCTGACTATAGTGTTTGGATGTCTCCACAGCCCTCAGGAGCCCCACTATTGGGGTAGTAACTACTTTGGCAGTCAATGAGATCCTGCTGAGATATGCATAAGTATAACCTCTGGAATGACCTCCTGACTCACTTTGAAGTCTTTTAACCATATAAACTCATTTGTCTTTACCTTTCCCCCCTTTTGGTCAAGGTCTTTTTCCAGTTGCACTGTTAGTTGGTACTTGGTAATAATCCCTCGGTGCCAGGGAAGCTCATCCCCAGGAGTCATGTCCCACGCTGAGGGGTAGGTAATGTATTTATATGCTGAGTTTGTCTTAGAGAGAGGCCACAGTTGAGCAACAAGGAGGCTCCCAGGAGGTAACTCTTAGGCACCCTATAGTACTAGGCTAAGTTTCAATTACAAAAGTAAATGTTCATATGCACAGTCATCAGTATCAAGGACTTGTTAATGGATCATCCTCTTTCACTAGTCATTGCTTCTGTACTTGGGGCATTCTTGCTGATCCATTAGAGAATGTGGCAGAGTTCCCCAGGATGGGAATTTGATATTCCTTTGGTTATAGTGTGACAATGTCCCATGAACATTTTAGCATGTTTATATGCCTTATATATTTGCCCAGGTGAGCGTCTTTCCATTTATTCCCCATCACTGACACCTCGCACCAATGATCCTCCCCTGCCACACTTGTAACCCTTCTGTGATCCAAAGCTTCTTCAAAAATGAAGCCAATAAAGTAGCTAAATACAATTAATAAGAAAATGAAATAATAATGATAGTTTTAAAAATAAGAAATAAAGTACAAAAAATTTAAAAAAATTAAAAATAAAAAATAAAAATTTGGGATAATAAAAAATAATGAAAAAATATTTTAAAATTTTTGGACATTTTGCCTTTCATATAAGCTCTGTTGTCTTATATGTAAAGTGACATTTTCTTCCATTTATTCCCCCAGTGTCTTACTTTATTCATTTTGTTTTCAAAGAAGTTTTAGATTATGGAAAAGTCACATAATAAATACAGGTGACTGCCAAATACCCAACATCCTCCCCTTTTCCCCTTTCCCCTATAATAACATTTTATGTGTGGATGGCATGTTTGTTACAACTGATGTACCAATATTGAAACATAGCTACTAACCATGGTAAATTGTTTACATTATGGTTTACATTTTGGACCATGCACTTTTTAAACTTTGATGCATTTCAACATGGCCTATATCCATCATATCAAGATCATGTAGAACACTTCCATCTCCTCCCCAAATGCCTCCTGTTCCATATATTCTATTCCTCTTTCCCCCTCCCCTTGGGATCCACAGCAACCACCAGGCTTCACTCTTTGAAGGACAAGATTCATAGTTACTTGCAACAACACTGAGGGCTTGACACACTGATCTGTCCTCCCCTATTAGGCACCGCTAATGCACTTGAAAGACTCCTGCCCCTGTATTTGAGAATATAGCGGGCCATCCCTGGATGGGAGTACACTAAATTACCATTCATTATGTGGGTCTCCACCCAATGATACCACATATTATGGCAAGATGAACACTCACACTCCATAGAAGCGTGTCCCAGGTGTGGCTTGTCCCAAATACCCCCCACATCCAACACACCAAATCATCAGCCCTCACTTGCCATTTTGCCAAAAGAGCATTCCCAACATTGTATTTTAATTCATGTACCCGCCAATCCCCAGTGTTCACCTGCCCCCTTCCCCAGCTCCATGGACAGTCCAACCAACCCTCCCCACCCCACCCCCCTGACAAACCAGCACTCCCCAACCCAACAGTATCATTTCACCACTGTCATGCCTCTCCACTGTTCAACTACACGCTTATACCTTATCATAGATTTTGCCCATATGGGCATTGACTCACAACCTTCTTCTCCCTTTCTATTTCCTAAAAACCTATCTTCTAGACTCCAGCTCTGTGAGTCTGCTCAATTTGCTTCAGTCATTTCAGTGAGGTCATGTAATATTTGTCCGTCAGTGCCTGGCTTGCTTCACTTAACATAAGGTCCTCAAGATTTATCCATGTTATCCTATGTGTTAATGCTATATTTCTTCTTAACAGCTGAGTAATATTCCATTGTATGTATATACAAAAATTTGTTTATCCATTCATCTGTTGAAGGGCATTTGGGTTGATTCCAACTTTTGACAACAGTGAATAATGCCACAATGAACATTGGTGTGCATATATCTGTTTGTGTCCTTGCTTTCAGTTCTTCTGGGTATATACCCAGCAGTTGAATTACTGGATTGTATGACAGTTCTAAAGTTAGTTTTCTGAGGAACCGCCAAACTGTCCTCCACAGTGGCTGTACCATTTTATATTCCCATTCCTCCACATCCTCTCCAACCCTTGTAGTCTTCTGTTTTCTTAATAGTCACCAGTCTAATGGATGTAAGATGATATCTCATTGTAGTTTTGATTTGCATTTTCCTAATAGCTAGTGTTGTTGAGCATCCTTTCATGTGCATTTTAGCTATTTGTCCTTCTTTGGAGAAGTGTCTATTCAAATCACTTGCCCATTTTTTAATTGGGTTGTTTTTCTTTTATTTACGAGGTGTAGGATTTCTTTTTATATGCTGAATATTAGGCTCCTATCAGATATATGATTACCAAATATTTTCTCCCATTGAGTAGGCTGCTTTTCACTTTCTTGACAAAATACTTTGAGGTACAAAAGTTTTTAATTTTGAGGAGGTGTCATTTATCTATTTTTTCTTTCATTGCTCCTGTTTAGGTGTAAAGTTCATGAAATCATTTCCTAATACAAAATCCTGTAGAAGCTTCCCTACATTATCTTCCAAGGTCTTTATGGTCTTGGCTTTTATATTTAGATCTTTGATACATTTTGAGTTAATTTTTGTATAAGGTGTGAGATGGTGTTCCTCTCATTCTTTTGGATATGGATATCTAGTTCTCCAAGCACCATTTGTTGAAGAGGCCATTGTCTTCTAGTTGAATGGGCTTGGTGACCTTGTCGAATATCAGTTGACTGTATATGTGAGGATCTATATCAGAATTCTCAATTCGGTTCCACTGGTCAATATGTGTATCCTTGTGCCAATACCATGCCGTTTTGACCACTGTAGCTTTGTAGTATTTTTTAAAGTTAGGTAGTATGATTCTTCCGATTTCATTTTTCTTTTTCAATATGTCTTTGGCTATTTATGGCCCCTTGCTCTTCCAAATAAATTTCATAGTTAGTTTTTCCAATTCAGTAAAAAATGCTATGGTGATTTTTATTGGGATTGTGTTAGATCTGTAGATCAGTTTGGGTAGGATAGACATCTAATGATGTTTAGTCTTCCTATCCATGAACAGGGAATATTCTTCCATTTATTTAAGTCCTCTTTGATTTCATTTAACTGTATTGTATAGTTTTATGCAAATAAGTTATTTACAGCTTTAATGAAATTTATTCCTAGGTATTTGATTCTTTTAGTTGCTATTTTAAATGGGATTTTTAATCTTGATTTCCTCCTCAGATTGCTCATTATTGGTGTATAGAAATGCTACTGATTTTTTCACGTTGATCTTATAACCTGTGACTTTACTGAACTCATTTGTAAGCTCTAGAAGCTTTGTTGCTGATTTCTCAGGGCTTCCTATGTATAGGATCATGTTGTCTGCAAATAGTGAAATTTTTACTTCTTCCTTTCCAATTTGGATGCCTTTTATATCTTTTTGTTGCCTAAGTTCTCAAGCAAGTACTTCTAACACAATGTTAAATAGAAGCAGTCAAAGTGGGCATCCTTTTCTTTTTCCTGATATTAGAAGGAAAGCTTTTAGTATTTTACCATTGAATATGATGTTAGCTGTGGGTTTTTCATATATACCCTTTACCGTGTTGAGGAAGTTTCCTTCTATTCCTACCTTTTGCAGTGGTTTTTTTTTTTTTTTATTTTTTTATCAGAAACAGTTGCTGTATTTTGTCAAATGCTTTTTCTGCATCTATAGAGATGATCATGTGGTTCTTTTCTTTCGATCTGTTTATGTGGTGTATTACATTGATTGATTTTCTTATGTTGAAACATCTTTGCATACCAGGGATGAAAGCCACTTGGTCATGGTGTATAATCATTTGATGTGTTGTTGAATATGGTTAGCAATTATTTTCTTGAGGATTTTAGCATGTTCATTAGAGAGATTGGTCTATAGTTTTTACTTTCTTGTGGCGTCTTTGTTTGGCTTTGGTGTTAGGGTGATGTTGGCATCATAGAATGAGTTAGGCAATGCTCCCTCTACTTCTATTTTTTGGAAGAGTTTAAGCAGGATTGGTGTTAGTTATTTCTGGAAGTTTTGGTAGTTTCAATTGTGAAGCCGTTTGGTCCTGCACTCTTCTTAGTTGGGGGGGGGGGAGTTGATGATTAATTCTTTTTTGTTACTTGTGATTAGTCTTTTGAGTTCATCAATTTCTTCTTTTGACAATGTAGGCTTCTTGTGTATTTCTAGGAATTTGTCCATTTCCTATAAATTATCCATCTTGTTGGCATATAATTTTTCAAAGTATCCACATATGATACTCTTCATTTCTGTGGGTCAGTGGTGATATGCCCTTCCTCCTTTCTTATTTTATGTATTTGCATCTTCTCTCTTGTTTGTTATTCTAGCTAAGGGTTTGTCAATTTTATTAATCTTCTCAAAGAGATTTGGTTTTGTTTGCTTTTTCTATTGCTTTTTATTTTCAATTTCATTTAATTCTGCACTAATCTTTGTTATTTTTTTCTTTCTATTTCCTTTAGGGTTAGTTTGTTGTTCTTTTTCTAATTCCTCCAGGTGTGCAGTTAGATATTTGATTTTAGCTCTTTCTTCTTTTATAATATAAGCATTTATGGCTATGAATTTCCCTCTCAGTACAACTTTTCTGCATGCCATAGGTTTTGATACGTTGTGTTGTCATTTTCATTTGTTTCAAGGTAGTTACTGATTTCTATTGTGATTTCTTCCTTGACCAACTGTTTGTCTAAGAGTGTGTTGTATAACTTTCAGAACTTTGTGCCTAATGTGGTTCTTTGCCCTTTACTGATTTCCAGCTTCATTCCATTGTGAACAAAAAAATTACTTTGTATAATTTCAAACCTTCTGAATTCATTGAGAGTTGTTTTCTGGCCTAGCATGTGGTCTATTCTCTAGTATTATCCATGTGCCCTCAAGAAGAATGTTTATCCCGCTGTATTTGGGTATAATGTTCTATATATGTCTGTTAGGTCCAGGTCCTTTAATGTAGTATTCAAAGGCTTTGTTTCTTTATTGATTCTCTGTCGAGATGTTCTGGCTAATGGTGATAATGGTGTATTAAAGTCCCCAGTATACATCTCCACTTAGTTTTTCCAGTGTTTGCCTCGTGTATTTTGAGGCGCCCTGGTTGGGTGCATAAATGCTTATGATTGTTCTTTCTTTTTGATAGATTACTCCTTTATTAATATTTAGTGTCCTTCTTTGTCTCTTATAATATTTTTGTATTTAAAAAGTCTATTTTTCCGATATTAGTATAGCTACTCCCATTCTTTTTGTTTATTGTTTGCTTGTAAAATTGTTTTCCAACCATTCACTTTCAGCCTCCTTTCATCTCTGGGTTTAAGGTGGGTTTCTTGTAGACAACATATAGATGAGTCATATTTCCTTATCCATTCTGCCAATATGTATCTCTTGACTGGTGAGTTAAATCCATTAACATTCAATGTTATTACTGTCAAGGAATTGCTTACATTAGCCATATTTTCTTTAGGTTTATGTATGCCATATGTTGCTTTTATTTCTTTTTATCTTTTTAGTTGTTCTTACACTCTCTTCTATCTCTCTGTCCTGTTTTTTCATTTTAATCTACAGAATTCCCTTTAGTATTTCTTGAAGTGCAGATTTCTTATTGACATATTCTCTTAATTTTTGTTTATCTGTGAATATTTTGAGCTCTCCCTCATTTTTGAATGCCAGCTTTGCTGGATAGAGAATTCTTGGCTGGAAATTTTTTCTTTTAGCCCCTTAACTACATCATACCACTGCCTTCTTGCCTACATGGTTTCACATGAGAAATCAGCACTTAATCATATCGAGCTTCCCTTGTATGTGATGGTTCTTTTTTATCTTACTGCTTTCAGTATTCTCTCTTTGTCTTGAGCATTGGACAGTTTGACAAGTATATGTCTTGGAGTAGGCCTGTTAGGATTTATAAAGTTTGGGGTGTGCTGTGCTTCCTGGACTTGTATGTCCATCTCCCTCACTAGGGTTGGGAAGTTTTCAGCCATTATTTCCTCTTTAACACCTCTTCTGTCCCCATTCCCTTCTCTTATTCTTCTGGGATGCCTATAATGCGTATGTTTGTGCATTTTGTGTTATCGTTCAAATCCCTAAGTCCCTGGTGGATTTTTTCTATCTTTTTATCTATCTGTTCTACTATCTGTTTAATTTCAGATGTACTGTCTTCCACATTGCTGATTCTTTCCTTTGCCTGTTCAAATCTGCTGTTATATGCTTCCAGTGTATTTTTGATTTCTTGGATTGTGCCATTCATCACCATCATATCTGTTACTTTTTAATGTATGTTTACAATTTCTTCAGTATGTTCTCCCTGTGTCCTCTTAATATCATTAACCTCTTCTTTTACTTCATTAAGTTGATTCATGATATTTGTTTGGACATCTCTGATTAGTTGTTCCATGTTCTGCATCTCCTCCTGGTTTTTAGTTTTTTCATTGGACTGGGCCATGTCTTCCTGTTCTTAGTATGCCTTGTAATTTTTTGTTGGTGTCTAGGCATCTGTTTATCTTGATGGGTTTATTCAATTGATTAGCTTCTCTGTCTATTCTATGGTTTTATTTCATTGTTGTTTTTGTGTGTGTGGTGAGGTTTTACTTTGACAGTTCATTCTTCTTATTCTATTTGAAAGAAAAAAATTAGGACCAGAGAAAAAGAAAGAGATAAGAAGAAAAAAATTATAATAGTAGTAATAATAGTGAAAAGGTAGGAGAGGAACTGTATAAGACCTACAAAATTGAAAAATTAAGACAAGTAAGAAGCACAGAGGAATAAGATTAGAAAAGTGTAATAGAAACAATGAACCAAGAAACAGAATAGAGAAAAATACATAGAATGAGTTAAAAGGCTGGAATGGTGAGAAGAGGGGAAAAGAAAAGAGAAAAGAGAGAGAGAAAAAAAAATTAGAGAGAGAAGTAAAAACAAGAAAGATTTGGAGACCAAATAAAAGGTGGAATGAAAGAACAACAACAGGAAACAGAAGATATAAAGATGAAGGAGAGAAAAGAAATAGTGTAGGTAGAGTAAATCAGTAATCAAAATGAAAAAAGAAAATTAAAAAAACAAACAAGCAGGGAAACAAAGGAAGGGGAAACCCAACATACAGGAAACAAAACAGCAGGGACTCATTTTAAAAAAAAGGAGACAGGAAAAAAAATAAAAAAGTAAAATAAACAAAAATAAACACTGAAAATAGCCTGTCTCTCTTAGACCCCTAAAGATCTTCTCAGGCTGCTGAGTTTATCAATCAGTCATCCTACAGCCTGCCCTCTGCAGGTTTTGAAGTGGGTTTTAGTGAGCAAAATAAGGGAAATTAAAAAAAGGAAACTTTTTTTTTTTTTTTTTTTTAAATAAGAGATCCAAGGAAAGCTAATACAAAGAGAATGTCTATATGTTCCCTGTCATAAAGTTTCAGCTGGATGCCTAATAACCCGGTGTTTCACTTCTCAAGGAAGAGCAGGGAATCAAAACTTCATATATGCTAGGCAGGAAATCTTCCACTGAGCTATTCTGCCTCTTTAGGTTAATGAGCCTCTCAGAAGTCTGTCCGCCCCTTTTCCATAGGGCAGGTTAGATTCCCTGCAGTCCGCCAGAGTCCTGCTGATCAGCTGCCTGTCTCCGCCTCCTCTCTGATGTAATTCGTTTCTTTACCTAGGCAGCTGGGCATGACAGCCTGCTTGAGGAGATCCCCCTCCCCTCTCCCTTTCCAGTCGGGATCCCTTTTGATATTCACGGGGGACCCAGGTGGCTAAACTCACTGCAAAGAAATCAGTCTCCACCTCTCAGACCCCTCTTTCTCGCAGGGAATCTGCAGTCAGACTCCCTTTTGGAGCAGGGATCCAAGGGCTCCCCTGAGGGCTGGATATGTGTGCCACTTCCGGCCACCTAGGCAAGCAACCCACGATTTTCCCCTGGCCCCCTATCTGTCCAGTACCCTCCTAGATAGCTCAAAACACCTTCCCATTCTATATATATCCAAAGGAGCTGGCAGGGAGAAAGACATCTACTTTCCTCTCTGTTAGATACAGTTCACCAGGAATTTTACCATCACTTAATATCACGGGGTGGGCAAGGAGAGCCCCTCCGGGCAGCTGGGAGGTTTAATAACTCATGTTCACTTGTTTTGGCTTCTTCCTCTCTCTGGCCCTTACTCTTCTGGGAGTTGTGAAGTACTGTCCTGGTTTGCTGTACCTCAAAACAGGTCCCCAAGGCAGCTTCTGGCTCTTTATCCATTGTTTTAGTGAGAGCTGAGCCTTATCTGCCTAACCCATCGACTATGTTCCCACAATTCCCCCTCATTATGGTTTTGATTTGCATTTCTCTAGTGATGTTGAGAATCTTTTTATGTGCTTTTTAGCCATTTGTTTTTCCTTTTTGGAAGAGACTTTTGCCCATTTTTATATTGGGTCATTTGTCTTTATTGTTGAGTGGCAGGATTTATATATTCTGAATATTAAACACTTACTGGCTATGTGGTTTCCAAATATTTTCTTCCCTTGAGTAGGTTGCCTTTTTGCTTTCTTGACAATGTCTTTTAATGCATAATTTTTTTTAATTTTGAGGATCTCCTATTTATCTTTTTTTAAAAATTTTTATTACTTGTGCTTTGGGTGTAAAGTTTAAGAAACCAATGCCTACCACAAGATCTTGAATGTGTTTCCCTACATTTTCTTCTAGTTTTATAGTCCTGTCTCTTTTAATTAGGTCTTTGATTCATTTTGAGTTAATTTTTGTATAGAGTAAGAGGCAGAGGTCCTGTTTCATTTTTTGCATATGATATCTGGTTCTCCCAGAACCATTTATTGAAGAGACTGTTCTTGCCAAGTCTCTTGAGGGGACATGGCAAATAATTGATCTTATATGTAAAGGTCTATTCCTGAACTCTGAGCTTGATTTCATTGGTCAATATATCTATTCTTATGCCAATACCATGCTATTTTGACCACTATAACTTTGAAATATCCTTTAAAGTCAGGAAGTGTGAGTCCTCCAACTTGATTGTTTTTCAAGATGTTTTGGCTATTTGGGGTCCATTATCTTTCCAAACAAAATTGACAAATGGCTTTTCCATCTCAGCAAAGTAGGCTACTGGAATTTTGATTGGGATTGTGTTGAATATATAAATCAATTTGGGTAGAATTGACTTCTTAATGATATTTGATCTTCCAATCCATGAACATAGAATGTTCTTCCATTTATTAAAGTCTTCTTTGATTTCTTTAAGCAGTATTTTATAGTTTTCTATGAACAAATCTTTTTATGTCCTTGTTTACATTTATTCCTAAATATTTCATTATTTTTGTTGCTGTTATAAATGGAATGTTTTTTCTTGATTTCACTCTCAGATTGCTCATAACAAGTGTATAGAAACACTACTGATTTTTGCATGTTGATCTTATATCCCACCACTTTGATGAACTCATTTATTAGTTCTAGTAGCTTTGTTATAGATTTTTTTTTTTTATTATTTACTCTATTAAGCATCATGCCATCTGCTAATAGTGAAAGTTTTATTTCTTCCTTTCCAATTTGGGTGGCATTTATTTATTCTTTCTTCCCTAAGTGCTCTGGCTAGAACTTCTAGCACAATGTTGAATAATAGTGGTTACAGTGGGCATCCTTGTCTTGTTCCAGATCTTAGAGGGAAAGTTTTCAGTCTTTCACCATTGAGTATGATGTTAGCTATGGGTTTTTCATGTTTGCCTTTTATCATGTTGAGGAAGTTTCCTTCTATTCCTATTTTTTGAAGTGTTTTTTTTATCAAGAAAGGGTGCTGAATTTTGTCAAATGCCTTTCTGCATCAATCAAGATGATTATGTGGTTTTTTTCCCCTTCTATTTGTTAATGTGATAAAATAAAAAATAATTGATTTTCTTATGTTGAACCATCCTTGCATACCTGGGATGCAACCCATTTGATCATGGTGTATAATTCTTTTAATGTGCTGTTTGATTTGATTTGCAATATTTTGTTGAGGATTTTTGCTACTATATTCATAAGAGAAGTTGGTCTGTAATTTTCTTTTCTTGTAATATCTTTATCTGGCTTTGGTATTAGGCTGATGTTGTTTTTCATAGAATAAGTTAGGTAGTATTCCCTCCTCTTCTTTTGGAAGCGTTTGAGCAGGACTGGTGTTAATTCTTCTTGGAATGCTTGGTAAAATTCACCTGTGAAGCCATCTGGTCTGGACCTCTTCTTTGTGAGGAGGTTTCTGATAACTGACTGTATTAGTCAATCAAAGGAGTGCTAATGCAAAATACCAGATATTGGTTGGCTTTCATAAAGGGTATTTATTCGGGATAGAAGCCCACAGTTACCAGGCCATAAAGCATAAGTTACTTCCTTCACCAAAGTCTGTTGCCACATGTTGGAGCAAAACAGCTGCCAACGTTTGCCAGGGTTCAGGCTTCTTGGGTTTCTCTCTTCCTGGGGCTCCATTTCTTTCTGGGCTCAGCTCCTCTGTTTCCTCCACAAGGTCAGCTGTAAACTATGAGTTTCTCTAGGCTTTGCCTTTCTCCACAAGGCCAGTTGTGAACTGTCAGGCGATCAGCTCATCTCTTTTCTCTGGGCCTCCTCTCCTTCCTCATGGCCAAGCTCCTCTGTATGCTTACTTCCCAGGGCTCCAGCTCAAGACTCCATCAGAACTCCAGCTCAAATTCTCCAACTAACTCCTCGCTCTGCCATGTAGTTTTATCTCTGAGTAGGACCCAGTGTCCTACTGACGTGGCCCAATCAAAGCCCTAATCATAATTTCGTCATTCCTAGAGGAACAGACCAATTTACAAGCATAATCCAAAATCTATTTTTGGAATTCATAACTATATCAAACTGCCACACTGACTCAATCTGTTTACCAGTAAAGAGATTTAGTAGCAATTGCTCTATTGAGATCTTCTAATTCTTCTAGAGTCAGTGTAGGTTGTTTGTGTGTTTGTAGGAATTTTTCCATTTCATCTAAGTTGTCTAATTTGTTGACATAACTACGTAGATGTACAATAATTATTACATGTTGAGTTTCCTTGTTTCCTCTTATCAATCCTTAAACAAACAGAAAGTTATTTTCTTGGTGTTTATTTCCTCTTGAACAGAGTAATATTTTTTTTTATCTTGACATTAATATTTCCTTCATAGCAGGCCTTAAGTATTTAAATATGAAGTTAGTTAACTAGATAGATGCAACAATTAAGAGGTGAAGAGTTATGGAGAATAAAGTTCTTTAAAATTTTGTATTAGTAAAATATTTCAAGTGAACTATGAATAATATCCTATACTATTTTCTTTCTTTTTTAATAGCCTGTTTTAGAAAAGTTTCTAAATATCAGAAAATATGTCTGTGTAATCTTTTTATTTTGTGTAACTATATCCTTTTCCACACTAAGAGGAAAAATCTCAGAACATATTTTTCTGCTGATGACAAGAAGAAAGATGACATGCTTTACAAGGGTGGGGGGAGCAGGCTAAATGAAGGATTAACAAAAGAGGACACTCAGAATGCTGAAAAATAAATGTCAATGATGTCATCATCTAATTGGTACTCATAGGCTGCTTCTTCAGGAATTCCTGTCATGATCAGATTCAGTCTTACATTTGTTTTCTGTGACACTGTAAGACTAAGAGAACACTCAGATGATGGTTTTTTGGGAGAATGACTCCTCTAGTTCACTCAACGTAAAACTGAGAGGAACATAACTTGTTTAGGGCCTTCCACCCAACCACTTTTAGGACTCCCTCTTCCTGTGCACCCTATGTTCTCAGGCTGCCCCAGCCTCCAGGAACCTCATGCTTTGGGCAATATCTGGCCTTGGTCTCTGAGATTTAATGGCTTCTTTGTTTGTTTTTTCCTCATTCCTGTCGAATAACTAAGAAAAGAGATTAAATCATCTGTGCTACTATGCTACTAATAGGGAAGTTATTTTCATTTTATCCCTTTTACTTTTGAGACCTTAATCCTTATTTTTTGCTTCTTGTATTCCTCCCTATCTTCCTGTCTTTATTTCCTCATATAGGTAAGATGTACCTAGTTTGTGCCACACATTGTAATAAGCCCTGGGGCTATAGACTCTGTTCCTGCCCTCAAGGAAGTAATGTAGCATACGGGCTGCCACTAAAAGTAAAAGAAAAGAACAAAATGAAAGAAAGCACACAATGTTTTATATATGGAAGCACTACACATTTCATTTCTGCATCTATGAACAATATTCCTATTCAATCAATGGTGCTCTTACTAGCTGAATTGGCAGGGAAGATAAAGTCTACTTGCCAACTTTGTAGCAAATTAGCATGCTAATGATGTAATATAGAGTTGCTGTAGAGATGGATCAACATTTTGACCAGGAGAACAATTTTGAGGCCCCTCAAATTATGTTACTGCACTTATACGTACAGTCAGTCTACACTTACCTGTGTTCCAGGGAGGAATAAGTCAATTTTCCTTGTCTCATTGTGCCCAGTTGTGGTAATCTAAAGGAACTCATTTATCTTATATGTTAGATTTATTGAAAATACCTCCTCCCCTCAAGTTTATTTTTTCTTTAGATAGCAGAGCAGTAACTTAGATGTAGACATTTAAAATTCCCGAACATTCCCTCAAAGAATCAGAGTAGAAAGGGTGTTATTTTTATTTCTCTTGTTTACTCTCTGGTTTTATGAAAAACTAGTTTCACATAAATGAATATCTCTATGAATTCAGGCTGAAAAAAAAAATTGCTAGTCATTTTACCTCTCAATTGAAATTTTTGAATTTTTATCTTAGTATGTTTTCCCTTATTTCATTTGATTCTTTTAGCCTTGTGTTCTAAAAGTAGTATCAAAAAATATATATCTGTGAGTAATATCAGTATATTATGGCTCATTTCTCCTAAATGATCACACCTAATTTGATAATATAGTCTTTCCTACACTAACATTTGGCTTTCTTTCCTTTATGACAGGCAATTGCATTTCCTGTAAGCACATTTAAACAGGGCTCACTAGTTTTTATTCTCTGCTCCCTGGGGAAGATATTTATTCACCTACAAAATATCAAAACATAAAATTATAATACAAAGGATGAAGATAATTAAAGCCAAGTAAATTAATAGATCATAGTTAATAAAAGGATAACATATATTTGCATAAAAATAATTACATTGGCTATTATTCTAGCATATTTCTCCCTGATTCATGTCTATACCTCTTACTGGGGATGTCACAGATGCATGCTCAACAGGGCCATCTCCCAGCCCTCACCTATCCCCCACACCTCCTCTTCTATTGTGCCATGAAGTTTCTGTCTGTGTCATTCCACAACCCTGGGGAGATATTAGGTCTAATGAAAAGGACTGACTGGGCCTTAAACCTGGAAACCAGGAACGAGGAACTGTAGAATCTTATCAAGGCAGGAAATTCTCAGTGGCAGGAAGCCCTCCCACTGGAGTGAATAAATACTCTCCTTAGGCAGGACAAATGTGTCTCTGATGCAAAGTGGAGTGTGTGGAGCTGCCATCCTACAAACCTGACCGGAGTAGGAGACTGCCCATGATGGGATCTCTTTCCCTGATCTTTTGGACTCTTTGTGCTGTGTAACTAATAAGGCAGTCATTTGCTGAAAGTTTCTGTTGTGGCTGAGCCTGTGTTCCCACATGTACCATGTAGCAATTTGATCTACACCACCTTCCAAGTAAGAGTATAATAATTATACAAAAATGAACATACAGTTCACACAGTCTACTGTCTACTGCATATGCTTATCCTTTCAAAATAAGTTAATATATTAAGCATATTTATTTATTTTGGTTTTATTTTTTCATAATTTCCTTTTTATCCATCAATAATTTAATAAACTATCCCTTCTGGGCCTTGTCATTTCTCTCCTTTTTAAAAAAATTTCAGGATAAAAGATGAGCTGAGATATTGATAAATTATTCAAATAATTACATTTTGTGATTTATGATAGCAACTTGTTAAATGTTTTTAATTCATGTAAATACTGAAAGAATGAAGTATTCTGAGGTGCCAGGCAAATTAAAATGGTCAGAGGGACCAGGGAAGAGGTAAGAGGGAACGATTGTTGCCAGAGTGCACAATTTTTCAAGAAAAGTTGAAAGATAAAAACGTTTATCTTTATTAAAAATTCTCCTGATTTTTAAATCTTAGAAAATAATTTTTAAAAATCCTATGCTTTTTTACACCACATGGACTAAACTAAACAATTCTGTGCAATGCCTGTGTCTCTTTTGTAACTTCTGATGTAATAAATAAGAACCTGGGTTTTGTAATTAGAAAGCCTGGGATTTAATCATGGATACTGTGTGCTTGTTTTTATGTGTGAAAATAAGTATTCATCTATTCTAAATAAATTTAAAAAAAAACATGCTTGTTAAACATAGTTAATGATGCAAATGTTCTTTTGGCAAATATCGAAGGGGAGGGTTACTGGTTTAGGGTGCTGCGTGTGGGGGATAGGGCACACCTGGGGCATGCCTCTATGGAATATGTAAGTGTTCATCGTATTATAGTGTGTTATCTCAGTGAGTGGAGACCCACACAATAAACAAGAAAATATTCAACTACCATCCTGGAGAATCCTGCTATGTTGTCAGTTAGACGGACAAGAATTTCTTGAGATCATAGGCAGTGCCTAATTAAAGAAAACAGACCAATATATCAAGCCCTCGGGAAGCGGGTGTGGCTCAGTGGATAGAGCCCCCGTTTACCATATGGGAGGCCCGGGTTCGCTTCCCAGGGCCTCCTTGTGAGGGCAGGCTGGCTCGCGCGGCGCCGTGGGCTGATGCGGCAAGACCTCACAGCAAGGGGGAGATAAGCAGACACGGAGAAGACACGCAGCGAATGGACACAGCAGCACAAGCAGCAAGGGGGGGATAAATAAATAAAATAAATAAATCTTGAAAAAAAAATATATCAAGCCCTCATTATTATTGCAAGTAACTATGAACCCTATTCTTCAAAAACTGAAACTTACTGGTTACCATCAGTTATGAGGGGAGAGGGAGGGAAGAATAGAATAGATGGAACATAGGGATTTTTTTAGGGTATTAGAATTGTTCTGTATGATCTTGCAATAATGGATACAGGCCATTTTGAATTTCATCAAAATCTATAAAAGTGTACAGTGCAAAATGTAAACCATAATGTAAACCACTGACCATGGTTAGTAGCAATGCTTCAATATTTGTACATCAGTTGTAACAAATGTACCATCAGCATGTAAAATGTTATTAATGGGGAGAGTAGAAGATGGGGATAGCATTGGGTATATGGGAATCCCCTATATATTCTATGTGACTTTTCTGTAATCTAAAGCTTCTTTGAAGATAAAATGAAAAAAAAATATGACTTGGAGGAACATACAAAAGAAATTGTCACTGTATATACAAGATAATAGATCTTACAGGGATGGAAGACACAAGGTCTAAAAAAATTTTATTTTATTTCAAATTTTTTAAATTTTATATTTTTTATTTTATTTATTTTAAAAATTATTATTATTTTACTTAGCTATTTTTTTTGGCTTTGTTTTTGGAAAGGGTTTGGCTCATAGAAGGGTCACAACTGTGGCAGGGGAGGATCACTAGTGTTGGGTGTTAGTGATGGGGGGAGGTGTGGAGAGGGGTACACATGGGGCATGCCTCTAAGGCATATGAATATGTTCAAGTGTTCATGGGGTATTGTTTTGGTGGGTGGAAACCCACACAAAAACCAAAAAAATATAGAATTCCCACCCTGGGGAACATTCTCTAATAGAATGGCAAGAATCCCCTGAGTACATGTGCAGTGCTTAGTGAAGGAACGCAGACCATTATGCCAGGTGCTTGATATTGATGATTGTACTTAGGAACCTTTTCTTGTGAAATTAAAACTTAGCCTAGTATTATATATTGCCTTAGAGTTACTGCCTTAAGGCCTCCTTGTTGCTCAAATGTGGCCTCTTTCTAAGACAAACTCAGTGTATAAATGCACTACCTTCCCCCCAGTATGGACATGACTCCTGGGGATAAGCCTCCCTGGCAGAGAGGGATTATTACCAAGCACCAAGTAACAATGCATCTGGAAAAAGACCTTGATCTAAAGGGGGAAATACGAAATACAAATGAGTTTTTATGGCTAAGAGATTTCAAAGTGAGTCAGGAGGTCATTCTAGAGGTTAAGCTTATGCATGTCTCAGCAGGATTTCTTTGCATGCCACAGTAAACAGTGCCTCAAACAGCAGGACTCCTGAGGGCTCTAGAGACATCTAAACACTATAAGCAGGACAGACAGGCTCAGGAATTTGGCACCCTGTCAATGTGCCTTACTTTGGAATATATGCTCCCCAATGTAACAGAGTTAGACTCATTTGTAATTTCCCTACACATGGCTCTTCTGTCCCTTTTATTTGAACCTATAATTAGCACTATATTTGTTATTGAGCCCTGAATCTCAGCAGTGTTTCAACACATACTCTCCAGGTCAATGGGCTCACCCAGGACAACTAACAAGGAGATGATGGACAACACCCCTGCCAAGGAAAGAGTGTCTGTAACTGCAAGCAAGACAGTTCCATCCATCTACCACATGGGATCTAAGCCTCCTCTCAATGAAAAACACAGTGGGCATCACCATCCGAAAATCCTCAAGATTTGAGAATGAACAATGGACTAAAATAGACTTATTATTATTATATTATAGACATTATTATTCTAGCAATGGAAGAACTTGTATCATTGATATAAAGGCGGTGACCACCAGAGGTTCTGAAGGGATGGAGAAGGAAAAATAGGTGTAATATGGGGGCATTTTTGGGACATTGGAATTGTCCTACATGACATTGCAATGACAGATACAGGCTATTACACATTTTGTCAAAACCTATAAAATTGTGTGGGAAAGTGTAAAGTATAATGTATACTATATTCTATGGTTAGTAGCAATGCTTCAATATATATTCATCAATTGTAACAAATGTACCATACTAATGAAAGATTTTAATGTGCAAAAGTGTGGGAGGGGAGAGGGTGGGTCATATGGGAATCCCCTACATTTTTGATGTAACAGTTATGTAATCAAAAGCTTCTTTAAAAATAAAAAAAAATTACAAAATAAACAGTTAATTTTATATACTTTTTTGAGGTCCCAGGGCCGGGGATTGAACCTGGGACCTCGTATGTGGGAACCAGTGCACAACTGAGTTAGTTGTTTCATTTATTTTGCTTGTTGTTTGCTTTCATTTTTAGAAGGCACTGGGGATCGAACCCGGGACCTCTCATGTGAGAAGCAGGTGCTCTATTGCTTGCGGCACATCTAGTCCCTGCAGTTAATTTTTACAGCAGGATATCTGAGAGCAAAAGGTGTAATGAGGAAGCAAGTTAACAAGTTACCAGTTATATTATACCCACCTCTTCAATTATATCCCTGATTATCTTGAAAAGTTTATAAACCTTTGAATTTATGCATGATTCACCTTTCACATTTTTTTGACTTATTTCCAAGTTTAAAAGTACAGGCCTAGGGGACCCGGTGTAGATTTAGAGGTTGAGTGCCTACTTCCCATGTATCAGGTCCTGGGCTCAATGCCTGGTACCTCCCTAAAAAAAAAATAAAAGCCAAAAGGGTAATATCTCATAATATTGAACCAAATGCATATCCTAGCAAAATTCCTTTCTCTAAATGTACTTTATGGAACCTTTCTGCCTGTTTCTGTGCTAATATTTTATTTTATTTTTTGTATGAAGCTTTAATTATCAACCAAATTGCCCTTAAATTATCTCAACAAAGATACCCATCCAAATTTTTTCAACATTAAATCTTTGGCACCCATTCTGAAAAAGGCTGTACAGGTTCAGTTTAATTAACACTGAATTTTTTCAATGTGCAAAAATCTAACTGCTTTTTTAATCAAATAAAAGGAACAAAAATGTGGCACCATTCTAATAATCAAATGCCAATAAAAATGGCAGCAGTACAAATATCTAAGCAGATCTAAAATACAGATTTGTAACTAGAACACTATGTAATGATTTGTTGTTAGCAAGAACAAGAAGCTAATAACAGGTAAAAGGAGTAAACAAAATACTGCATTATATTGAATACTAAGTTAAGTAGCATATTAATATTGCAAGCTCTTAACTATTTGCTTTTGAATAACTAAATTAAAGCCTAATTTTTAAAAATTAAATGCCCATTCAACAGAACTAATAGGAACAAACATATTTATGCAATTTTACATCCTAGAATACCAGTATAAACAGGAGGCATTAGTCAAAGATGAATAAGAAAGTTCTATTCTTTTTGTCATCTTTGTGATTAGGTTGCAAAGGACATACTTTTCTCTTTGATTTTTGTATGCCACAGATTCCTGATTCTCTTTTCCAGAATCTTTAGGGGACAGCCTGCAGAATAAACCAATTACTTTTTGCCATTTGGGAATTGGACATACACAAACTGGATTCCCTCCTGCATATTTATTTTTGGCTTTCCGCAATACGAAAATGATGTGGAGTTAGTGGCAGAGATGTAGGAGCCAAGCACATTCCTGGGGTCTCGAGAAGCCACCATTTTTCAGTAGGTGCCTGGGAAACTGTCTGCTTTAGCATGCACCGTGTTCAAATTGGAGAGATCAGAGCAACAAACTGACTTTCCAGCCAATAGTATTTCTTTTTTGTTAGTATTATTTTTTATTTTTACTGGGAGGTCCTGGGGATCGAAACCAGTTCCCTCCATATGGGAGGCGGACGCCTAACCATTTGAGCCACATCCGTCCCCGCCAGCCAATAGTATTTCACATGAAAAGGACCTACTCTGATTTTGAGCAAGTGATTCAACTGTACTGTGCTTCAGCTTTCCCATCTGAGACATGGGGAAAACAATTTTGTACCTCTTTCTTAGGATTATGTTGACCATTAGGCGAGGTAATATTATATAATGTACAGCCTTGAACAGATAGTCAAGTAATGTTGGTGATATTTACAGTGAACATGAAGATTTTGGAGTCTGTATTGACCTAAATGAGCCAAAAGAGTTGACTTATTGGCATATTGCAATATTGAGGAACTCAGAAACTGAATTATGAAACTAATTTAAACCCAACTGCTTTAATTTTTGTTTCACAACAGCCAGTTTACATTTATCCAAGGGAAACAAAACTTTACAAAAAAAAAAAAAAAGTAAAGCAGTCCTTGGCATTCTCCTTCCAAACCCAGCCCTTGAGGCATTCTCACCTCTGTCCTGTCATCCATCCTCTTTAGCTCTTCCTAAACTTTTGTAAGTTGTGGAGATTGTATTTACCGAAGACGGCCAAAAGTTATATCTTATCCCAGATGCTCTTTTTAACATGTGATGTTGACACTCTTCCCATCAAGCAGTATTTCTATGTTCCCTCTTCTTAATCTCAGTGAAACGTTGTGATCACCTCAAGGAATAAAGTATGGTGGAAGTGGTGTTATGAGACTTCCAAGTCTAGCTCATCAAATTCCATGCACTTCTTCTTAGTTCTCCTGATACACTCAGTCTTGGAACCCAGGCCACAAGGATGCACCTCATATTGACCCCAGCTGAGAGCCCACCTGACAGTCACCATCAACTGATGAGAAGGTGCCTTCGAGATGACTCTGGCCCAGGTTCCTGAATGCACTGCATGAGATAACCCTGAGTGAGAGCTGCCTAGGTGAGCACAGTTAACCCCTAAAGCCATGAGCTAGAATAATATAGTGGCTGTTGTTTTAAGCCAATTAGGTTTGTAGCCATTCAACAAAGATAAGTGGAACATAAGTCAAGCAAAAAGGAATGAAGCTTTCTCCCAAAAGGGGCTCAGCAGGCATTCTTGAGACAGATATGATAAAGTCTTATCCTCTTTTTGTCCCAAAGCCTCATTTCCATCTCATTCCTTGTTTGCAGCTATTAATATCTTTTCTTCAGACTCTAAGCTAGCATATATGGTACATCCTCTCTTGTGACTTCTTGTAATAGTATACTTTTCTCAGGGAGTTTCAGTTAATTTTTTTTAAACAAATCAATTTTATTGATACATATTAATAAAACCTACAGCTGATCCAAAATATACAATCTATGTTATTTGGTATGATCACATAGTTGTGCATTCATCACTTCAATCATTATTAGAGCATTTTCATTATTTTAATATTAATACTAAAAACAAAAAACAGACAAACAAAGTAAGTTCTTTTCATCTCAATCTATGTTTACCCTGCTGTACATAGCTGCTATTTCTGGATAATTCTTGCACAATTATTAATTTGTTTATCAAGCAGTTTTATTGAGATATATTCACATACCATAAGATCTATCCAAAGTGTTTAACCGATGGCTTTTAGTATAACCACATGTTGTATTATCTAAAAAATATTAGAAGAATTTCATTATTCCAAAAAGAAAG
This sequence comes from Cabassous unicinctus, assembly GCA_029593785.1. Lineage (NCBI taxonomy): Eukaryota > Metazoa > Chordata > Mammalia > Cingulata > Chlamyphoridae > Cabassous > Cabassous unicinctus. Next base: position 4,131 of record JAQZBX010011106.1, on the reverse strand, counting down.
ACTTCACATCTCTTAGCATTCCTTCCTCAGACCTACATAACCACGAATCTCCTTTCATTTGTATAAATTGAAAATGGAATCATAAGATATGTAGTGCTCTCTGTTTGGTCTCATTCACTTAGTATAATGTTTTGTTTTGTTTTGTTTTTGGCGTGATATTAACATTTTGTACTATTATATTTGTTCAAAGTAAAATGGTCTTATATATGCAATTCTACCTATGTTCATATTTCACATAATATATTTAGTCCGCAATAGGGCAATCATATAATATTTGTCATTTTGTGTCTGGCTTGCTTCACTCAACATAATGTCCTACAGGTTCATCCATGTTGTCATATGTTTCACAACTTCATTTATTTTTACCACTGCATAATATTCCATCATGTGTATACCCCACAATTTATCCATTACTCACTTGATGGACACCTGGGTTGTTTCCAACTTTTGCCTATTGTGAATAATGGGGCTATGAACATCAGTGTGGAGATATCTATTTGTGTCACTGCTCTGAGTTCTTGTGGTTATATACCTAGCAATGGTATTGCTGGGTCACATGGCAAGTCTATATTCAACTTCCTTTGGAAATGACAAACAGTCCTCCACAGTGGCTGTACCAGTCTACATTCCCACCAACAGTGAACAAGCATTTCTATATCTCCACATTCTCTCCAACATTTACAGTTTGCTGACTTTTTAATAGCGATCAGTCTAATAACTGTAAAATGATATATCATTGTAGTTTTGATTTGCATTTCCTTAATCGCTAATGATGTTGAACATTTTTTTCATGTTTCTTCACCATTTGTATTTCTTCTTTGGACAGTTGTCTTTTCAAGTCTTTTGCCCATTTTAAAATCGGATACTTTGTCTTTTTATTGTTGAGTTGTATGATCACTTTATATATCATGGATATTAAACCTCTATCTGATATGCGATTGCCAAATATTTTCTCCCATTGAGTTGGCTTCCTTTTCACCCTTTTGAAAAAGTCCTTTGACGTGCAAAAGTGTTGAATTTTGAGGAGGTCCCTTTTATCTATTTTTCTTTTGTTGCTCGTGCTTTGGGTACAAGGTTTAAAAAACTATCGGTTACCACAAGATCTTGAAGATGTTTTCCTACATTTTATTCTGGGGAGTTTTATAGTTGTTGTTTTCATATTTAAGTTCTTGATCCATTTTAATTAATTTTTGTATAAGGTGTGAGATAAGATATTCTTTTGGATATGGCTATACAGATCTCCCAGCACCATTTGTTGAATAGACAGTTCTGGCCCAGCTGGGTGGGCTTAACAGCCTTGTGAAAAACCACTCTACTGTAGATGTGAGGGTCAATTTCTGAGTTCTTGATTCTGTTCCATTTGTCAATCTGTCTGTCTTTATGCCAGTATCATGTGATTTTTACCACTGTAGCTAAGGAATATGCTTTAAGGTCAGGAAGTGAGAGTCCTCCAACTTTATTCTTTTTTAAGACATTTTTTACTATTCAGGTTCCCTTACTCTTCCAAATAAATTTGATTATAAGCGTTTTGATTTCTGCCAAAAAGGCTTTTGGAATTTTTATTGGGATTGCGTTAGTCTGTACATCAGTTTGGGTAGAAATGACATCTTAACAATATTTAGTCTTCTAATCCGTGAACATGGAATGCCTGACATTTATTTAAGTCTTCTTCAGTTTCTTTCAGCAATGTTTTATAATTTTCTGAATACAAGTCCTTTATGTCCTTGGTTAAGGTTATTCTTAAATATTTGATTGTTTTAGTTGCTAATATAAATGGAATTTTTTTCTGATTTCCTCTTTAGCTTGTACATCAGTAGTGTATAGAAACGTTATATTTGCATATTAACCTTGTATCCCACCAATTTAATGAGCTTGTTTATCAATTCCAGTAGCTTTATTGTGGATTTTTCAGGATTTTCTAGATATAGGATAAGGTCATCAGCAAATAGTGAAAGTTTTACTCCTTCTTTTCCTATTTGGGTGCCTTTTATTTCTTTTTCTAGCCTAATTTCTCTAGCTAGAACTTCTAGCATATTATTGAGTAAGAATGGTGGCGGTGGACATCCTTGTCTTGTTCCTGATCTCAACAGGAAAGTTTTCAGTCTTTCACCATTGAGTACAATGCTAGTTGTAGGTTTTTCATAAATGCACTTTACCATATTCAGAAAGCTTCCGTCTACTCATATCTTTTGATGTGTTTTTATCAAGAAATGTACTGTAATTTGCCAAATGCCTTTTCTGCATCAATTGAGAGGATCATGTGATTTTTCTTCTTTGATTTATTAATGTAGTTTATTACACTAACTGATTCTCTTGTGTTGAATCATCCTTTCATACCTGGGATAAAACCAACTTGATCTGGGTGTATAATACTTTAAATGTGCTTTTGGATTCTGTTTGCAAGTATTTTGTTGAGGATTTTTACATCTGTATTCATTAGAGATATTGGTCTGTAATTTTCTTTCTTCATAGTATATTTATCTGGTTTTGGTATTAGGGTGATGTTGGCTTTATAGAATGAGTTTGGGTAGCATTCTTTCCTTTTCAATTTTTTTGAAGAGCTTGAGCAAGATCCGTATTAGTTCATCCTTGAATGAATAGTAGCATTCACCTGTGAAGCCATCTGGTACTGGGCTTTTCATCTTTGGGAGGTTTTTGATGACTGTTTCAATACCTCACTTTTGATTGGTTTGTTGAGGTCTTCTCTTTCTTCTAAAGTCAATCTAGGTATTCAAGTGTTTCCAGGAATTTGTCCATCTCATCTATATTTTCTAGTTTTTTTTGGATACAGATGTTCATAGTATTCTCTTATGACCTCTCTTATTTCTATGCGGTCAGTGGTAATGTCCCCCCTTTCATTTCTGATTTTATTTATTTGTCTTCTCTTTTTTTTTTTCCTAGTCAGTAAGCATTTATTGATTTTTTTCTTCTTCTCAAAGGAGCAACTTTTGGTTTTGTTGATTCTCTCTCTTGTTTTTTTTGTTCTCAATTTCATTTATTTCTGCTCTGATCTTTACTATTTCTTTCCTTGGGCTTGGTTTGGGATTAGTTTGCTGGTCTTCTTCTAGTTCTTCCAGGTGTGCAGTTAGAGCATCAATTTTAGGTTTTTCTTCTTTTTTATTGTAAGCATTGAGAGTATAAATTTCCCTCTCAGCACTGCCTTTGTGGTGTCACATATGTTTTTATATGTTGTGCTCTCATTTTCATTTGTCTCAAGATATTTGCTGAATTGTCTTGCAATTTCTTCTTTGATCCACTGATGGTTTAAAAGTGTGGTGTTTTATCTCCATCTATTTATGAATTTTCTCTTTTCTGTCCATTATTGATTTTCAGCTTTATTCAGGTATGATAGAGAAAGTGTTTTGTATAATTTCAGCCTTTTCAGATTTATTGAGACTTGTCTTGTGACACAACATATAGTCTATCTTTTAGAAGGATCCATGAGCACTTGAAAAGAATGTATATCCTGCTGTTTTGGGGTGCAATGCTCCATAGATGTCTGTTAGGTCTAGTTCATTTATCATCTTATTCAAGTTCTTCGTTTCTTTATTTATCCTCTGTATGGATGTTCTATCCAATGCTGAGAGTGGTGTATTGAATTTTCAACTATTATTGTAGAGACACGTATTTCTCCCATCAGCTTTGCCATTGTGTGCTGCATGTATCTTGGGAGACTGAGGTTAGGTGCATGAATATTTAGAATAGTTATTTCTTCTTGTTGAATTGCCCATGTTATTAATATATAATGACCTCCTTCATCCCTTATAACAGTTCTGTATTTAAAAATCTATTTTGTCTGAAACTAGTATTGCTACTCCAGTTCTTTTTTGGTGACTATTTGTAGGGAATATCTTTTTCCAACCTTTCCTTTTTAACCTGGTTGTGTCCTTATATCTGAAGTGAGTCTCTTGTAGACAACATATAGATGGGTTATTGCCGCGGTCCAGCCGAGGCACGAGGGAGCAGACTGAAGGTGGTTAAGGGAGTTGGCGAGAGTGATGAGTCGCACACCAAATTGAGTGAGAATCAACGACTGACTTTATTGCAAGATAAGCACAGTTTTTATATTCTATTTTTTGGCAAGCGTAAGCATTCTCTTTGCATAACTGACTTTAGATAAGCACTTTCAGT
>JAQZBX010011105.1:0-43220 GCA_029593785.1 Cabassous unicinctus | reverse complement strand
GGATTTGCAAATCAAGGTAATTTATGACATAAATAATTTAAAGGAAAAAAGCAACCATGTGGCTAAAATTAAATTTCATACATGTTTTAAAAAGTATGCTTCCATTCAAATCAAAAGTAGGTAAAAATAATGACATTACAAATTAGGACAATGATTGCTTTAAAAGACTGGAAATTGACTGGAAGAGGTACAATGAACCTTTCTGGTGAGATGAAACTATTTTAAATCTTGATGGATGTGGTAGCTACATGAGAATATTTATTGATTAAAACTAATCAAACTGTACACTTAGGATGTGCATTTCACTGTATATAAATTTCACCTTAATTAATAGTTATAAAATGAATGAATAAATAATTAAAAGCACAAATATCTCTCCATATTGGTTTACTCTTCTTTCAAATGCTGATTTTCTGCATTGTGATAATGGTAATAATGTTTATGAAGGTTCTTTGTAATTACAATACAGCATATACAAAATTATTTAGTATTTTACTTATTGCCATGGTTTATCAACGTAATCAAATTCCTTGAAGGATTTTCAGCCTTTGTAAATGTTTGCCTTCTTGATACATTTGGCACATAATCTCAAGCTTAACTCCTATCTATAGTTGTACCATGAAAATTTTCATGTTTTTCAAGCATACGATAACTCTTGGAGCATAACTTCAAGAGTTCTATAGACATGAGTAAAAATTCCACAAATTTTTAATTATTTCTTAGACATATGTTAGCTGTTTTAAACTGGACAATTATTTTCAAGATACATTATTGAGTGGCTGGCCTAAACTTAGTAGTTTTTGTTACTTTGATTTTGGAATTATGTAAGCAGTATAATCAAAATATTTTTGGAATTTTCTAAAGTTCATGAGCCAAAATCAATTAAGCTTGCCCAGATTAGCAGAATTTCCTAACCTATCTGTATCTCATGAGCCATTAAAAGTGATGGTTATTTTAAGCTGCAAATTTTTCTAGTAGCTTATTATGCAACAATGGCTAACTGATACCTCATCTTTTATAGATACTAAAATGATAATTGCTCTATTTCAGACAAAAATTGAGCCATTTAAAATCACCTAATAACTTAAAACAGATGATAAGTCCGAGAGACAAATATATTTCTAGAAAGTATTCATGTATCAGATGTATCAAATTTAAAAATTGACCATATTAATTATTTAATTAGAAATTTTTGTTATAGATTTATTAAAAATTGTGAGTAGGGGTGCTAACTCTATTTTTTTAGTAAGTAAATTAATTAATTAATTAATTTTTATCAAGTATCTAATCAATGTATATACACAAAATGTTTTTAAGACCACAGTGTCTGGAGACAGTTAGCCTGATTGTTAATCTGGGCTCCATTACTTGCTAATTGTAGCTTTGTATAAGTGGCTTAAACTATGAAAGCTTCAATTTCTCTGTATTTCAGTAGGGGTAATATATGTAGGGTTGTTATAAACCAGAAATGTGCTGATTCTCATGGTCCTAATGCATAGTAAACTAGAATATGTGACTATTTTACTACATATTGTGTATATATATTTATATCATTTTTATTAACATTTGTATTGTACTAATTATAGACTTATAAAGTCCTACTTGAAAAAAAAACAATTTTTAAAAATTCATTAATTCATTCTGCAAAAACACAAAGGGGCACAGGAGCTTATAAAATGAATTTTTTGTGATTTAGCCTTCATGGGGCTCTCAGGCCACTAGGGGACACAGAAAAGAAAGTTTTTATGGTACAATACTTCATGATAGAAGTATATTATGAGTACAATGGTGTTTTAGTTTGCTAAAGGGTACAAAGGTAATATAACCAGAAATGGGTTGGCTTTTACAATGGGGATTTATTAACTTATAAGCTTCAGTTCTGAAGCTGTGAAAGTGTCCAAAATCAAGGCATCATCAGGAACTGCTTTCTCCCCAAACTGCAGCTGTGGGCAATGAGGCACATGGGGCATCTTCCAGTCTCTGTCTTCTCCTCGAGGTTCCATTGCTTTCAGCTTCTGACTTTTTCTCTTCCAGGTTCTGTTGATTTCAGCTTCTTGCTTTCATGGCTTTCTCTCTCATCTTCTGTAGGTTCCTCTTTGCCTCTGTGGCTTTCTTTCTCTGTATATTTATTCCATTTACAAAGGACTCCAGTAAGAGGACTAAGACCCAACCTGGGTCATGCCCTACTAAGGTGATCTATACAAAAGAAAGGCCCCACCCACAACAGGTTTACATCCACAGAAATGAATTAGATTAAGAACATAACTTTCTGGGGCCCACAAAAGACTCAAACTACCACAAATGGGATAATAAATAAGGAAATTGTGAATTCAAGAAAGGGCATGGAGAGTGAGCAGTAAATAATGGCTCTATGTTAAACGTAATACTTAAATTGAATTTGACAGGCAAAAATATAAAATTTAATGCTATGACATTGTAAATATTCAACCGTTTTGAATCACAAACACAGAAACTCATGAATGAACCTTAGCTAGATAGATTGGAGGCCAGGGAAAGACCTGGGTCTATCAATGTAGGAAGAAAATAGCAGGTATGACACACTCTCGTGTCATGAGCCTTATGAAACAATTCAATATGTTAGAACATAATAAGGGTAGTTTATGAGATGTGGTAGAAAAAAAACTGGAAAAAAAAGGCTGGAAACAATTTGTTTCATTGGTATATATATGAGCAAACTTTCTCCAATGTCACACTGTCTGTAGTTTTATGTTAAGTTTTGAAATGTGGTAGAGTAAGTTCTCAAACTTTTTTTCAAAATTATTTTAGCTATACTAGGTGCTTTGCATTTCCTCATAAATTTTGGCATTAGCTGGTCAAGTTCTACAAAACGCCCTGCTGGAATTTTGATAAGCATTTAACTAAATCTATGGATTAATTTAGGGAATAATGTGAACTTAACAATATGAAGTCTTAAAATCCATGAACATGGGTTATCTTTCCATTAGATCTTTTAATTTCTCATACCAAATCAGTGCACATTTTTCACTTCTTTTCTTCTTTTCACTTTTTTGTTTTTATTTTATTTTTAATGGTTATTTTCTTAATTTTAATTTTACAGTGTACATTGTTAATATATGAATTTCAACTGATTTCATATATTGAAATTGTACCCTGCAATATATGTAATTATTTTGTTAGTGGTTCCTCTAAAGATTATAATAGGTATCTTAATTTAAAATCCACATCAGATAAATACTAATTTAATTCTGATAAAGCATAGAAACTTTTCTCCAGTATAATTCCACCATGCCATGCTATTTTAGGCATATATGTGTATTTTTCCATCTATATATGTAATAAACCCACCAATATAGTGCTATAATTATTACTTTATACAATCTTATGTCTTTTAAAGAAGATAAGATAGAAAATTTTGTGCAGTCTTTTATATTTATACTTTTACACTTTAAAAAATATTTCTGGTGTCTTTATTTCTTCCTGTGGATTTGTTTACTGTCTAATGTTACTTCCTTTCAGCCTGGAGGGCTTCCTTTAATATTTTTGCAAAGTATGTCTGTTAGCACTGAATTCTCTCAGTCTTTGTGTTTCTGGGAACCTTTTTATTTTACTGTAACTTTTAAAAACTAGTTTACTGGATATAGAATTCTTGGTTGGCAGATTTTCTTTTCCTTTCAGCATATCGATTATGTCGTTTTGCTGCCTCTGAGTTCTGCTGTTTCTGATGAGAAGTAAGCTATTAATTGTATTGTTATTCCCCTTTATGTGATGAGTTGTTTTTCTCTTGAAGCTTTCAAGATTTTTTCTTTGTCTTAGTCTTTCTACAGTTTGAGTTTCATGTATCTAGATGTACATCTCTTTGTGTGTTTATCCTACTTGGAGTTTATTAAACTTTCCTTGAAAGTATAAATTAATATTTTTCATCAAGTTTGGGAAATTTTATAATTACTTTTCAAATGATGCTTCTGCCTCTTTGTCTCTCCTCTCTATTGGTAACTTCCATCACATGCAAGTAGTTACTTTTAATGGTTTCCTAGAGGTCTCTGGGTCTCTGTTGATTTCTACTCATTCTTTTTGATTTCTATTCTTCTGATTGAATAATTTATCTTGGTTTACCTTTAAGTTCACTGGTTTTCTCCTCTACCACCTCAAATCTGCTGCTGAGCTCCTCTAGAGAGTTTTAAATTTCAGTTATTATATTTTTCATCTCCAAAATGTCTATTTGATATGTTTTTATAGTTTCTCTGTCTTTATTGAGTTTCTCTTACTGTTGAGTCATTGTCATCTTTTTCTTAAAATTTTAAACTTGTTTTCCTTTGCTTCCTTGAACATATTTAAAGCAGTTGCTTTAAAGTTTGCCTGCTAAATCAAACAGGTCCCATTAACAGACAGTTTCTATTTACTGCTTTTTTTTCCCTCGGCATTTTTACACTTTAATGTTTCATTTCATGTCTTATAACTTGTAGTTTAGACTGAACATTTAGTTAATATTTTGAAGCAACTCTGAAATCTTTTGTTTTGTAACTTGCATTGAAGAAATGTGTGAAATCTTTCACACCTGCATTCTGTGGCTAGTGATTACTTTGCAGAATATTATTTTTAAATTTTTAACCCTGGCTTCATAGGGTCTCCTTTTTGTCAGCATAGCTTAATTGTCAGGCAATTATTGATCAAAATTTATGCTTTTGGCCTTGTCTGATACATCTCTGTGTAGGCTAGGGAGTTGTTCAAATATCAGGCATTGTTCATATTTACCGTCTTTTACTTTCTGCTGTGCCATCTTGGATCATGTCTACAAGTATACACAATAGCCCAACTATAGATCTTTCATTTCCAGGATCTTAAGTTTAAGTTTTGGTTAGTTTTCTCTTCCATTGCTCACCACACCTGGACAGAAGATTCAAACTAGCATAGCCAGTGCCTCTCCTCATTTTCTTTCCAGCTAGATCACTACTTCAGTGGGTTTTCTACCATCCAATCAAAATCACTTCTTTCTCTGACCGAAAAGGCAGTGGTTTTCATGACCAGACCAAACCCTGGTCAAATTACCATGCTTGTAAAGCAGAGGGTATATATGAGCAGTCCTAATCAAGATTGCCACAGAACCTCCCTATTCTTACACAAAGTTCAGTGGTGTTTCATGAATAAATATTTCTCAATTTGTTATATAACTTTGGTTAATTTTCAGATCCCCTGAAATGGCTTTCTGACAAATTTGTCCTATTTTAAATTTTTTTGGGGGGAGAGCTTATGGCAGCCTCTTTACTCCTCTTTACCTCTCACTATTAGACCTTTACTTTGATTCGTCTATTCTTGTTATATTCATATCTTTGGTAAAATGGAAGGCATTTTAAATTAAATTCCAAATAATTTGATTTTGTTGTGTTTTGTGTTTTTAAAAAGAGCACATTAATTTTGATTTTTCATGTTTCAGGAGAATCCCTGCCACTTCTAAAAATGAAGGACTCTTGCTTGCACATTAAATCTGTGGTTCACATTCTCTTTTCCTCAGAACATGGTGAACATTTCTCAAATTTTTTTGCATTGAGAGTTTCTTCGTAGAAATTTGAGACCCACCTTGTTTCACATGCCTTGAACACTATTTGATCTTTATGCCTACATGTCTGATTCTATTATTTTTCAATTTTATTTCTAAAGTTCTATTGGCCAGAGTAATTCTTGGTAGATGTGCTATTGTAACTACTTCCCTCCTCTGACTTGAAGACTTCATTTCATTAAAGGTTCATTTCTCTGCACCTTTCATATTTTTGTAATCTATTTGTTTTGTTTTCTATGACAAAATTTTTATGCATCTATTCAGCAAGCATTTATTGAGTTCCTACTATATACTTTCATCATTCTTAATGCTAGAGAGACAGCAGTGAAAAAACAGTCAAAAATCAGAAAATTTTGAATGTAGCTATGGAAATCAGACAAGAGCTATAACGAATTCGTAAGTTACGTAGTATGTTAGAAAGTTCAGGTTAAGAGCTAATTAAAAAAAAAAACAAGAACAGGACAAGAGATATGTGAATTATCAGAAAAGAATTTCCAATTTTAAATAGACTGTCAGTGTAGGACTCATTAATAAGATGACATTTAAGCAAAGACTTGAAGGAGGTGAGGTAGAGTTTAATCAGAGTTGTGCTTTTGCAAAACAAGTATGACAAATCAAGAGAATAGCAAAGGAGTTGAATACATGCAAGAGAATAATTATAATAACTGAATATAAAAAGTAGTTTATGTAAGGACAGAAGGGCGGGCATGGAGAGAAGAGTAAAATGGAAGGCATTTTAGGTCCAGCGAAGTTGAGGAGTGTTGATGCAGGATACTTGTGAAGATAGTAATGTAGCTTATAATTGAGTTTATGATGAGTTTAGGTTGAATTATTATTTTTTGTCTCCCATAATCTTATCTTTTCTCTAATCACTTTCATAGTATTGTGTATTGTTCTGTTCTATTTAACTTTCTCTGTTATTTTCATGCCTGTCTCCTGTCATGTTTGTTCTAATGGTCTTTATAGTTTCTATCAGTACCTTTAAGAAATTTTTCTGATTTTTCCGTTTTTTCTGAATTCTGTCTGGTTAATAGTCACATCTGTTTGTTATTTTATAATGTAAAGTCCTTTACTTTTATTTTATTTTACAGAGATCATGCCTTCTGTATGTATATCGGCTGCCTTTGTATGGCTTTTAGGCTTCCTTAGATATTTCTTATTATTTACCTTTAAGTTTATTTTAACATTTCACTATTTCTTTGTTATTTGGGGGAAGTATTTATACATATGGTTAACACTCATATTTGAATGAAGCCAGTTATCTGTTGCTGAAATATAATGTGGAAGGAGTACTATGAACTAGGGCAGGTCACAGTCTAGTTTTGTTTTTTTTTTTGAGATTTTTAAAATTAATTTTACTGATACATATTAATATAGCATAAATCCATCCAACGCGTACAATCAATGGTGTTTGTGCCTTCAACACTTCAATCATTATTACAGCATTTTCATTATTCCAATAATAATAATAAATAACAAAAAATCAGGCAAACAAACAAAAAAAACCTCATCACCTCTCAATCTCTCTATGCTTCCCTGCTATACATAGCTGCTATTCTGTTTCTGTTTCTCTAGTTTATTTGTGTTTATATCTTATAAAAACAGTCTTATATATGCATATTTGTATTTACCCATATTTGTATTTTGCATGAGGTTTCACTATGTTATACAGTCCCATGCTACATTTTTCACTTTCCTTTTAGAAATATATATGACCTTAGACTTTCCCTTTCAATCACTGTCATATCCATGTAAGAGCTCTCCTATTCACAAACACCATGATGTGCTCTCGCCCTTTCCATTCCATTCCAAAGATTTACAAACTTTTTAAACCAATTCTGCTCAGATTAGCCCTCAGCTCTCCATTCTATACCTTCATTGTATTTTTTGATGGCCCATATTCTAGAAATTAAAATCCATAAGTTTACACAATGTATTTAGTTCATAATAGCACAATCATAGAGTATTTGCCCTTTTTTGTCTGGCTTGCCTCACTCAACATAATGTCATCCATGTTGTCATATGCTTCATAACTTAATTTCTTCTTATAGCTGCATAATATTCCATCATGTGTATATACCACAACTTGTTTATCTGTTCATTGGTTGATGGACACCTAGGTTGTTTCCATCCTTTGGTAATTATGAATAATGCTGCTGTGAACATTGGTGTGCAGATGTCTGTTGGTGTCACTGCTCTCATTTCTTCTGGGTATATACCTAGTAGTGGTTTTGCCAGGGTATTCAATTTCAAGATCTTGTGATAGGCAGTAGTTTCTTAAACCTTACATTCACAGCATGAACAATAAAAGAAAAAAAAAATAGTTAAATGGGATTTCCTCAAAAGTAAACACTTTTGCTCCTCAAAAGACTTTATCAAAAGGGTCAAAAGGCATCCAACTCAATGGGAGAAAATATTTAGAAATCACATATACAATAAAGGTTTAATATCAATGGTATACAAGGAAATACTACAATTCAACAATAAAAAGACAAACTACCTGATTAAAAAATGGGCAAAAGACTTGATAGACAATTGTCCAAAGAAGAAATATAAATGGTGAAAAAACACATGAAAAAATGTTCAACATCAGTAGCGATTGGGGAAATGCAAATCAAAACTACAACGAGATATAATTTCACACCTATTAGAATGACCACTATTAAATGATGGAAAACTACAATTGTTGGAGATGATGTGGAGAGATAGGAATGTTTATTCACTGTTGGTGGGCATGTAGAATGTTACAGCCACTGTGGAGGACTGTTTGGCAGTTCCACAGTCTTGTTTTAATTTGTGGCTTGGAATACTCTTATCAAATATGTTTTTTTCTTGATTTGTACCAGGGGTGTTTAAGACTCCCCAAGGTCCTTCAGAACCCAGACAACTTCACTGCTGTCTCTTCATGACCCCACATTACCTCAAGCAGGCTTCTGTTCTCAAGAAACCTGTTTATCCTTGGTTTCTTCCAGCAGTGTTCATTACGTCTCCTCAGGAATAACCCTTATCTTACCAAAGCCTGTATTTATCCTTAACTCTCACAGATCTAAACAAAGATTGTTGCACTTATTTATATTCCACTGACACTTATTTCTTAGGAAATTTGTATCCTGCCTCAAGTACTAAGAGGTCAGGGACGCTCTCAGCTTATCTTCTTATTTTGGTCCAGATTTACCACTATTTGATAGAAATTATTTTTACTCTGCAGTTTGATTTTTTTTCTCTCTTGCAATAATTTATTCTTCTTGCTTTATTAGTTTCTATGGTTTTACAGTGCAGACTGCAGATAGACATAAAATTGGGTTTAATCCACATTTTTAACAGAAATAGGATAAAACATCAGATTTGTTTTCTGCAAACAAAATTAGTGAAAACAAACAGTTTTTACCATTAATTATGAGGACATAGTCAAAGAGTGAATATTTATAGACACAAATGTTTGTAATCTACAGAGCAAGTCATAGTTACACAACTTAATATAGGTAATGGCAAATTTTATAAGTTTAGTTCAATAAACTAGGTCCTGGGAGAAGTGGCAAGATGGTGTCGGTTTAACTGGGCACTCAACATCTCTCTTGCAAAAAACAGCTGAGTTGGGGTGAGATCCTATCTGAGGGAGCTGTTTTGGGAACTCACAGACTGGGGAGCTTCAGGGCATTGATCTAGAGGGAACTGGATGAAGAGATAAATTGCTCAGGGTAAAACCATGAGTTTCTGGTCCCTGTGGCTGGAAACTGTGGACAGCTAAGGCCCATCCTCAAGGCAAAAAGCTGCTGTGACCCCCAACTCCCTCCACTGGCCACTCAGTGGGAGGGAGAGTTATCCTAGAGTGGGAGGGTTCTGGCAAAGGGTGGAGAGGGGTTTCCTTTCTGTGGGTTTGGTTGCCTGGACCCCTTTTGAGCTTTGGGGAGCATAGCAACCAGCTCAAGGTAGCACCAGGAAGAGGGGAGAGGTGAATCTGATGAGGCAGATTGATTTACCTAACCACCCTGGGATAGAGAAACTTGGCCTAAGAGGGGGCAGAGTTAGACAAGTGATTAGTCCTGTACAGAAAACAATCAACTTCCCTAAGGAGGCAGGCAGTAGGAATACTTAAAAAGCTTCCAAGAGCCTATTTAGGGTCCCCTGGGAGGAGGGGGTGGTCTGGAAGAGGGTTGAGAGTCATTTTGAGAGTCATTTTTCTCAGGTGAGTTCACTCCCCAGGGTCTCATTTGAATTTCAGAAGGGAACTCAACCTGACTATGAGAGGTGAGGAGGGATCTGCTCACACAGGCTATTGTGTCCTGCTGCCATAGGAGAGAAAGCAGTAAGGCTAGGGGCAAGGACAGAGTCCTAAGCAGCAGGAATCAACTCAATAGCAAAGAGTCAAACCTGCCTGAGGGAAAGTGACTTGATAGCTTTCTGAAGAACCAACTGACCCAACAAGAAAGTTTAGCTCAGTGGTAGAGTTTCCGCCTTGAATGTACAAGGTCCCTAGTTAGATTTCCGGCTCCTATTAGAGTAGTCATCCAGTGGGATATCAAGTATCCAGCTGATACTCTAGGACAGGAAAAACATAGACATTATTTTTGTATTAACTTCTCTTGTGTCTCTTGTTTTTCCTGAAAAAAAAAAGGTTACTTTAAAAAAAAAAATGTACTTAGTTTACTTGCTAAAACCTGCTTTAAAACCTGTAAAGGGCAGGCTGCAGGGTAATTGACTGATGAACACCGGCAGCCGGAGAGGCTCCTCAGGGGCCTAAGAGGGAAGGCTGGTTTTCCTTAGTTTTTGTTTGACTGCTTGCTTCTGTGTTTTTTTTGTTTTGTTTTGTTTTCTTTTCTTCTTTTACTTTCCTCTTTCTTCCCCCCCACCCCCCACCTTTTATTAAATTAGGTGCTGCTGGTTTGGTTCTTGTTTGCTGTGTTTCCTCTTCCTTGAGTTCCCATTTTCTGTGTCTGCTGATTTTGTCTACCAATGCTCTCTCTCTTTTCCTTTCTTCATCTTCTATCTTCTGCTTTCTGCTATTCTTACATTCCACCTCTCTTTGTTTAGTCCTCAATTTTTATGGTTTTTATTTCTATCACATCTTTTTGGTTTTCTTTCATTAACTTTTTTTCTTTTTGTCTTTTCTCCTCCCCTCTCTCCTCAGCGTTCTGGTCTTTTGATTCATTCTATATATTTTTCTCTATTCAGTTTAACATTTCATTGCATCTAATTGGCAGAATTTAATTCACATCCAAAATTCCAGCTGCAGGGGGTCTGGAAAATGTAGATTTTAACTTTCTAACCTCTCAAAATAGAATGGATGAATAATGTTCGTAGCAATCCTTAAAATTTTCACCATTCAGTCAAAGGAAGAATTCAAGTAGTCTAAAGTATGAATCAGTTTCTTAACATAAGTATCACTAACTGTCCTAGCATCATTGATTTTAGTCCAATATTTTCCCCACCGATCTGCACGGCCCACATTACCCCTGTCCCTTATCATAAATCAAGTTCTCACATATTTATGAGTATTCGTCTGGACTTTATTTTGTTTTCCATTGGTCTGTTTACTATCCTAATGCCAGAATCACACTTTTTAAAACTACTGTAGGTTTTGCAGGTATTGATATCTGGTAGGGAAATTTCTTCAAGATTAATTCTTTTTCTTTAAAAGTTTCATGCCTGTACTTTTCCTATAAATTTTATAATCATATTGTTGAGTCTAGTGAAAGACCTCACTGGGATTTTAATTAAAAAATCCATTGAAAATATAAATTAAAATTGGTAGAATAACATCTTTATGGGGTTGAATATTTCTATCCAGGAAATTGTGATACATTTTCATTTATTTAAGTCATCTTTCATGTATGTAAATTAAATTTTAAAATTTATTCCTAAAAAGGAATGTACAATTTTTATTTGAATTATTTCAAGGTCCTATATATTTTTATTGGTGTGGAGAGAGTTGCTTCACGGTGTGTCATGGGAGCACAAGCTCAAGCACAAGGGAGATTCTCAACAAATGACCACCTTGTTATTTACATAGCATAAAGAGCAGGGGAAGAGACATCTTTGTTGCTGGGGAGGCCAACTGCTCAGGTTGGTGTCTGTAGATGGTGACGGAGATTGGGCAGACTGTTGCCCAAGGGCTGTGTATTTACCCACAAGGGTGAGGGTTTATTTCTTCTATTGTAGTTATTATTTTCTTTATTCTATTTTCTTTGAGGTCTACTTTCTTTGAGGTTCTTTATGCTGCAATTATGGCCTTTTTAGTTCTGCATTTTTTTACCTTTTTTTCTTTTCTAACAGACATTTTAAATACCTTTTAAGAACAACTTAAGCTGTTTCCCATAAGTTTTGACATACAGTTTTTGTTACAGATAATTTTCAAGTTTTTTTTTAATATACAAAATTTTTGTTTTTAATTTCCAAATGTATTGGTCTTTTGTTGTTTCTATTGATTTATAACTTAATTGCATGACAGTTAGATAAAGTGGCCTATAACTGCCTTTTTGAAATATATCAAAATATAACTTTATATCCTTTTTATCTTTTTTTAAATTTTATATTTTAATATGTAGTTACTTTTAACTACATATTATATTTAATATGTACTTAGCATATATGTATGCTAGAGAAAAATGAGTATTCTTCTAGATCTGGGAAGAGCAAATCCAGATTGTCATTGTGTTGATGGAATATTTCATATTTTTAATCTTTCTTATTGTCTGCTTCATTCATTAATGAAGTAAAGTAATATGAAATCTTTCATTGAGATTTTGGATAGTAGAATAGTATCTATCTTCCATCAATTTAATATATTTTAATTTTGAGGTAATACTAGGAGCAATATTTTGTTTTTTGCATGTAGTATTTTGTATAATTTATTTTGCATATCTATACATATATAGAGAGAAAGAGAGAGAATTTTTTTTATTCTTAATCATTATTTTTGCTTTATGCCTGACCCTGATATTATTATAGCAACATCAAATTTAGTTTTCCTTTTTTCTTTTAGTACTTTTCTTATATAACTTATCATCTTTTCACTTTCACAATTTCTATTTTATTGTTTGTTTAAATTCAGCATACTTGCAAAATTGAAAAGGTAAATTGAAAAGATAAAATTTCCACCAGACAATTTTTTTAAATTTGCGTCATTTAAAGCATTGATATTGCTTCTATTACTGATATTTGAAATCACTTCATCATCTTATATTGTGTTTTTTATTTATTATTTTCTTGATTTTTACTTATAATTTTCTGCTTTTCTTGGATTAAAAATTTAAATCCCTTTTCCAACACTGGTGTAGAAATCACAAAATCTTTTTCACATCTTTTAGTGATCACTTAAATTTTTATGGAAATATTTAAAGTCTAAAATAAATTGTATTTTATGCATAATACAAAAACTTGAATACACTTTAAATCTAGTAATTTCACTTCCCACCCAACATATATTTGTTTAACATTCAATTATTTTTTATTGTTCCAACCTTGTAGCCACTAGAGCTGTGATGAATATGGTCAATATTCAGTCAAATTTAATCATTTTTCCCTGTTCATTCTGTATTACAACTCAATCGTTGTTTGGAAGATGGTTTTTCCATATTCCTGAAGTACTTCCTTTACAAATTCCTTCAGTATAGTTTGGGCAGTGCAAAATTTTCTCATATTTTCCCCTTGAAAAATGTTTATTTTGATTTATCCTGCTTTTAAAAAAAAAAAAAACTTTTTTATTTTTAAAGAAGCTTTAGATTACATAGTTGTTACATCAGAAATATAAGGTATTCCTATATACCCCACCTCCGGCTCCTCCCCCACTGTCCCCCACCAACAACATCTTCATTAATATGGTACATTTGTTACAATTGATGAACACATATTTAAACATTGTTACTAACCATGGTCTATAGTTTACATTATAGTTTACACTTTGCAACACACAATTTTATAGGTTTTGGCAAAATGTATAATGGCCTCTATCCATCTTTGCAATGTCATGCAGAACAATTCCAATGTCCCCAAAATGCCCCATATTACACCTGTTCTTCCCTCTCCCTCCCCTATCCTGACTTTTTTATGACTGATAACTTAATTTTGTCCTCCATACTAAATTGACAATTATTTTCCCCCTGAAGATATTATTTGTTGTCTAACTATCATGGTTTCTTGTTGATAATTCTGTTTTCATTCTGATTCAAGTTTCATTTTAGATATTTCCCGCTCAGTTTCTTTTAAGATTTTCCCTTTGATTTTTAGGTCTTGATGATTCACAATAACGTGTCTAGGTATAGACTCATTTGAGTTTATTCTGTTTGATATTCTTCTGCATCCTGAATCCGAGGGCTCATATCTTTGATTAATCTTCCCTAATTGTCAGCCATTATTTCTTGGCATTTCTTCCTTCCTATCATTCTATTCATCTAACCTCTGATGAGATGTCTGATATTATTCATATTACCTTCTGTGTCCCTTAACATGACTATTTCTTTGTCTCCTTTTAGGTATATTGAGTTATACTTTTAAGATCCAGCTCCCTGTTTACTAATTTTCTCTTCATTAGTGTAAAATCTGCAAGTTAGCACTTCCATTGAATTTTACATTTCCATGATTACAATTTGTAATCCAAAAACTTTTACCTGGTTACTTTTCAGAGTTGATACTTGATTTTTAAAGTTTTCTGTTTTTACACATATTTGATTCAACAAGTCTTTTTCTTTACTTATCTTGAGTATATTAATTGTTAATAATTAAGAATATTTAATAACTTTTTCTGATGATCTTAATATTTGAATACTGTTTGTTGTTTCTGTTTATTTTTGCAAATAATGTTTTTTTTTTTCCCTAGGTGTTTTCATGAGTTTTTATTTGGCTAATCATAATTTGAGGGAGCCCTGAGGTTTCTGATTTAATGACCTTGTTTTCTTGGGAAGCTATGGTTTTATTTTAGAAAGATATCAGACGGTATGCCTGGTAAGACTATTTCAGTTTAAAATTTGCATTGAGATTTAGAAGACTGTTGATATAGAATAAATTAAAAACTCAAATCATTTTTATAGGCATGTTTGTGGGGAGCATCGTTAATTAACCAATCACTTACTCAATTAAATTTAAACCAGATTTTTAAGAGAAAAGTGGCAGGGTTTTACAGAATGTATAGTCCTGTGCATTGGTTTAGGTTTGCAGTTTTCATTTTTCTAATATGTAGTATCCAGGTATTTTTTAAATTTTTTAATCTTTTTTAAATTGAAGTTTATCATTCATACATCAACATCCATAAACAATAAGTGTATAGTAAAAGTTGTGAACTTATAAAACAAATATGCACATCATCATACAGGGCTCCCATATATTACCCCACCACCAACACCTTGCACTGTTGAGAAAAAATTGTTACAAACTATGAAAGAGCATCATCAAAACATTACTACTAACTATAGCCAATATCTTACATCTGGTGTGTTTTCCCCCCAACTCACCCAGTTATTAACACACTATACTAGTATTATATGCTTGTTATAGTTCATGAGATAATGTTCTAGCATTTATTCTGTTAACCACAGTCCATTTTCTATCACAAGATTCATTGTGTTATACAGTCCCATGCTTTGTACAATCCATTTAAAGTGTACACTCAGAGGCTCTCATATTCATCACAGAATTGTGCTGGCATCATCTCAATTGTAGAAATGTTTTCATTACCACGAAGAGGAAAAATCCCATACACCCTTTTACCCCCCATATTCTTGTCCCTTAGAACTGATGTAATATCTTCTTTGCCATTGCTGCAAAAATATTACAATATTATTGCTAACAATCATCCATAAATTATATTAGTTGTAATTTTCCTGATTATCACTATATTCTTAACACTTTGTAAAAGAAGACCATTCTTATACTATTAACCACAATCTTCATCCACCACCAAATTCACTATGTAATACAGTCCCTAGATTATTCTTTAGCTTCCGTTCAATAGAAATATTACATCCATAGAATTTCCCGTTCAGTCACAACCACATTTATAGATCAGCAGTGTTAGTTATACTCACTATAATGTATTAATATCAACTCTATTCATTTCCATACATTTATAATAAACCATATTAAAAATTCCACATATATTATGCATCAGCTCCCATTCTCCAGGTATTATTTTCATCTTACCTTACAAAATAATTAGAAATATCAAATTAAGCAAATCATAGACAATGATTTGAAATAAAAGTATCACAGTTATTTGAAAAACAATAACACTTGTTTCATGTAACAATATTCTGGTTATTTGTGCTACTGCCCCATATCTTATAATAACTCATTAAAATATAGTGTGATGAAATGTTCAGGGTATAAACCTAGTTATATAAATTAAGTTTACTTTATTTTTGATGAATTTTTTAAATTTATATTTTTGCTGATTTAGAGGAAAATTTTTGGAAGAGTCTCAAATCTTCAATCACCAACATTCTATTTATTCTTTATTCAGTCTTCTTCTGTACCTATGATCCATATGATGGATGCTTTTTGTGTTTGTTTTATGAATTTATTTTCTAGCTCTTGTCTTGGTTTAAAGAAAGTCATTTTATTGCTATCTTCTGAGTTAATTCCATTCATGTTTAGAGAAATTTCTTCTCATTTACTAGTTCAAAATTACAAAAACATAATTTTTACTGCTTAATCTTTATATAATTAAGGCCCTATTATGTATGTCTTTTGTAATAGAGTAAGATTTTGTTTTATTACACAAAATATTTAATCAAATATGTAAAGAAGTTTAATGTTTAATCTTATCAATTTGCCAATTATCCATTAGTGTGGCTGACTTTGATAAATTAAAGAAAGCTTTTGAAATCATTCTCATTATTTACAAGCTAATTTTATATATTCATTTCACTTCTTTAATTCTATATGTAATTTGTACATTAAATTTCTATTAAAATATCTTTAGGTATAAAATAGACTCTTGATTTTAACTGAATGACTTGTCATAAGAGATTTATACTTACTTAGTATACACACTTCCTAGCACCTTTTGTAGAAAATTGAACTATACAGTGATTTTTGAATACTTACTGTAGGTAAACCTTACTTATGATTATAAGAGGGATGGGGGAAGTGATATTAACGGACTATCTATTTACATGAACATATCTGCATTTTTTCACTTTGTCTTTCTCTGGGTAAAACACAGGGTATTTGAATGTTCATTTTTTCAGTTCAGAGAAGCTGCAGGTCAGAGCCAATCTTATTTTTATCTCTCACATTACACTTTGGGAAAATTGGGGCACCAATTCACCCATCAAGTTGTTCTTCACTGCAGGAGATAAGAAGTGAAAAGGACTAATCTGACATTGCAGAGGGTGAGTGACTTGCCATTGTCTCCTTTGATTATCACTCTTTATCTCAGTTCGTCTTTTAGATATCCCTGGTGTCTGTACACTTGAAGTTATTGAATCACTCTTTTGTCATAATGCTTTTGAGATAATAGGGTACATGTGGCTCAATCACACTGGACTTTCTTGTTCGCTTTATTCCTTTAAAGCATTATCTGAAATAGTGTTAATTTGTTTCTACAACAACTCACAAGACAATGTTTGCATTTATAACTTTTTTCTTTAAACATATTTCATGTATTCTTTGTCCTCATTCAGAAATTTAGATGAACTGGATTATTTTTCTGATGGGCTGACCTAAACTATATTTCTGATATTTCTGAATCCAGGGTGATATACCTATATTCTTTTGATATTGCCTTTATGGGTTTTAACATTAAGCATAAAAATAGTAGGAGTTCCCCCTTCATGTTTCCAATGTGTAGCAGAAACCCCACTTCACTGTGATTGCCTAGATAAATCTCCCATTTACATATGAACTCCTTTGTTTTCCTGCTGCTCTATTGGCATCAGGTAGTTGATTGGTTTCTCCATGCTACAGTGCTGTATCAGGGGGCAATACTGATTTGAGCTGCTAGCTGAGAGATTGAACAGTCAATTTTGGTAAGTCCTGAGATCACTTTTGATAAAGAGAAGATCCTATAAGGACCAGGTATAAATCTCCACTACTGCCACTATTTACTCTTTTTGCATGAGCTCATTGAGTAGGCATGGAAGCTAGAGAAAGAAGAGGACAGTTTGCCACAGAGCAGATCCTTTCATTTACCTAGTGAGTGCTCCTTGTGAGCATTCAACCATGACGCAGATTTTCACACTATGGGCCCATTCCAAAAGATCCATAAGCACAGCTTGTTCTTGTCACCAATCCCACAAACATGTTTCCTCCAAGTATCTGTCCATAAAGCCAAACTATGAACTTATGCTCATAATGAGTGAAGACCAATACTTCTAGCAATCAATCTTTCCAGGCAAAGTGAATAGCTGCAAGTTCTGCTTAAAGTTCTATCCTTTGAGAAGAGTCCCTTGCCCAATCTCCTTCAGAGTCACTTTGAATGGGGTTATAATGCTACACATTTCCCTTCTGACACGTGCCAACCTATTTGAATATTTTCTTCCTCAGTGTATCAGACTGAATTTTTATTCCTAATCTTTCACTGCTTTCTGAATCCATACTCTTTGCCATGTTACTTTTCAGTTCCTTCCACTAAGGGAGCAAAGTGTGATTCCCCATTCCTTTACTCTGGAATGACCATGTAACCTTGTCCATTAGAAATTAAACCAAAGTGACAACACACTTGTTCTGATCCAAGGCCTTGTATAATTCCACTTACCCTACTGAATCTCTATCATCATCATAGGAAGGACATGACTTGGATCAACTTTTGGTCCCAGGAGTATGAGAGACACATTAATAGAGCTGCCTTGGACAATGTAGCTAGACGATGAAGTGCTCCACCTGACTTGCAGTGGGAGAAACAGATCCACCTAACTTAGCCTGGACTAAATCAGCTGAATCTCACCTGACCTGTAGATTTGTGTACAATAATAAATTTTATTTTTTTAGTCCACTGAATCTTGGAGTATTTGATGTACATCATTACTGTGGCAACAGCTAGCCAATACACTTCTTGACAAAGGCATAGTGAAGTCCTTATGAAACTATAATCATGGGTTAAACAAAGGATGTTACTGAAGCAGAAGTAAGTAAAATGAGACTGGGAACTACCTGTAAAAACTTTCTTGTACTTTTAGAACCTACTTGAAATCAGTATAGCATATACACCTTACACTTGGCTGATGGAATGATGCAAGACTTCTTGGCATTGTGAATCAGGTAATATTTAGTTCAGAGTGACCATCCTATGTTGAATGGTGTCTCAGAGTAAAGCATTAATTTTCTACTAGGGTCAAATAGAAAGCCAGGAACTGCTTCTTAAGGGAGAATTATTTGCTAAGAAGAGCCTGGTTTGATTCCAAAATCCCAGTGGCATTTTATATAATTTTCCAGGAAGCAACAGATTGGGAATCTATTATTTCCTATTTCCAAGTGGATGCCCAGGGGAAAGAAAGACACTAACTCAGTCAAATCTCCTTATAAACAAGCTAATGAAAATCTCCTGGGAGAGTCTTTATCTGTGTCAGGGATGTCCAATAGAATTTTGGTTATGATGGAAATATTCTATATCTGTACTATAAAATATTGCAGTTTCTACCCTCATGTGGTTATTGAGCATGTGAAATATGGCTACTGAAACTAAGGAGATGAATTTTCTAATACTATTTCATTTAAAATTTAATACTATCTAAATTTCAATTTAAATAGCCATATGTGGCTAATGCAGCAGAGGAACTGAATTTTTATTTTATTTCATTTTACTTATTTAAATTTAATAGTTACATAAGACTAGTGTCTATAGTATTAAACAACCCAGATTTTACACAACTGTTTTAGCAAGATATGCTTTTTAAAAAAATTTACCCTGGTAAAAAATCTGAGGTCTGTAGATTTATAGAGAATTACTCCCCGGCAAAAGTCATATAAATTATGTAACTTATTCTAAAATGGAAATGTTTCATGATAAAAATCAACCTCTTCTGTGTAAATAATGTAGCCATATATATTACTTAGAGAAGATCTAGAGAACTATGCTGTCAATCAGAACCTCTTCAAGCTTTGTCTATGCCCTGCATAGCCATCTTTTAAATTATTAGTAAAGCTTTAAACTGGGTAAGATATCTAATTTATGTGAATCTGATTGGACAATACAATATTTTGTTATTTCAGTACTGTGTGACCTTAGATTGTGTGATGGTTAGGTTAATGTGTCAGTTTAGCCAGGTAAATGTGCCCAGTTGTTTGGTTAAGCAAGCACGGGGCTAAATGTAATGCAAGGGCATTTCATGCACTTTAGTTGTATCTATGACTAAATACATCTACAATCAACTGAGGAGGTTGCTGTCAGCAATGAATGATGACTCATCCAGTCAGTTGAAGGCCTTAAAATGAAAAATGATTTCTGAATTCAGGGAGAGAGAATGTCTTTTTCTAGTTCAGACAGCCAGTGTCTCTTGAGGAACTCATGGAGGACCTTCATCATAGTTCCTGGCTTGCAGCTTGCCCTAGGAATTTGGACTTGTGCATCCCCACAGTCACATGACACAATTTTATAAAACCTCATAATATTTACAGGTATCTCCTGTAGGTTCTATTCCCTAGAGAACCCTGACTAATACAGCTTGGTACCGGGAGTGGTTCTGGAGAAACGGAATCTTAAAAATGGGACTTCTGAATTGGTTCTGGGATTTTGTCAATAAGCTCTTTATTCTGATTAGATTCACTGGCACTGATGACTCTTATTTTCAATAATCAAGAGGCCACCAACAGTCTATGACATGAATTGACAATAGAGATGCTCAAAATATCACACCTGGATATGACTGCTTCCATGCTTATCAGGAACAAAGTTCTGGGTGAGAGTGTTTTTAATACCTTAACAGAGTTCTGTGGAGTTAAAAGGTATAATGATGTTGGCTGGGTGTTC
Source organism: Cabassous unicinctus (assembly GCA_029593785.1). Lineage (NCBI taxonomy): Eukaryota > Metazoa > Chordata > Mammalia > Cingulata > Chlamyphoridae > Cabassous > Cabassous unicinctus. The sequence goes on along the minus strand of JAQZBX010011105.1, from coordinate 22,782 downwards.
CTAAATACACTGGATACAGTTACAAAAGGAAGGGATGAGCTGAAGGCTTCAAGTTTGCAATTTACATGCTGCATGAATGATGTGAAAGATTCTGTGTGTGCTTTGAGAGAAAATCTTGCTTTGTGCAGTCACAGACTTAAGATCTCTGAAAACAAGATCCAGAGTCTCATTGTGCAAGTAGCGGAGTTGCAATGGAAACTAAAATCTCAACCTTTCAGGGTGTAAGCTGTTAAAGTGAGGGATCAATTGGAAAGGAGTGGACTCCTGAGGACTGGAAATGGGACATATAGGTTGATTGTGGCAATGGGGACATTGAAAACTCAATTATGGTGCCAACTAGGTGGCAACATATTGCAGGGCTGAGGCAATGTCCTCCAGGGAGGCAGTGTATGCTCTAAATTATCATCCACTATATTGTTTTTCCCATAGCCAGAATTCATGGGTCCAGGGATCAATGGGTGAAAATAGGAGGGACATTAGTCATTATTATCCCTAGTGTTCCAATAGGAAAATTTTTGCTTCCTGTCCCTGCAACCTTAAGCTATGCTGGTTTACAGGTCTTAGTTCTGAAAGGCGGAGTGCTTTCACCAGGGAACACAACAAAGATTCCATTGAACTGGAAGTTAAGACTGCCACCTGGCCACTTTGGGTTCCTCATGCCTTTGCAGGATAAGATGGGACTTACCTCTTCTATACTGGCTGCAGTGATTGATCCTGATGATGAAGGGGAAATAAGACTGCAAATACACAATGGAAGAAAAGAAATATTTGCCTGGAATACAGGAGATCCCCTGGGGTGTCTTTTAATACTACCATTCCCTGTGATTAAAGTCAATAGAAAACTGCAACAACCCAATCCAAGCAGGATAAACAATGGCTCAGGAACTTCAGGAATGAAGGTTTGGGTCATCGCACTGGGCCAAGAACCACAACCACTTGAGGAGTTGTTGAGTGTAAAGGGAATATGGAATGGGTAGTGGAAAAACGTAATGATAAATATGAACTTTGACCACGTGACCAGTTACAGAAATGAGGACTATAATGTCATGCATATTTCTTCCTTGTTTTTTTATGAATATGTTTGTATATGTACATGAAGTGAGTATCTTCTTTCCTTCCCTATCTTTTCCCTTTATCATATGATATAAGTTGGGTTAGTTTCATGTCATAGTAAGTAAGGATGTCAAGTTTAAGAGTGATTATTACCCAAGGATTTGCACCCTATTCTGGAGAGATTTAGTGCATTTCTGGTTGTACACTGGACAGTTGGTTATTGTTAGGTGAAATATATATTGATTTATTTGTTACAGATTTATTTAGATATTTCATATGATTTAAGGTGGCTTGTATTGCTGCCAATTTGACAAGGGGTAGACTGTGATGGTTATGCTAATGTGTCAACTTGGCCAGATAATGGTGCCCAGTTGTTTGGTCATGCAAGCACTGGAATAATTGTAAAATAATGGCTTTGATTGCATTTATGATTAATTACATCTATAATCAACTGAGGAGATTGCTGTCAGCAATGAGTGATGTCTCATCCAATCAGCTGAAGGCTTTAAAAAGAGAAATGATTTCAAAATTCAGGGTGAGAGAATTGCCATCACTACTTCAGAAATCCAGTGTTTCCTGGGGAATTCATCGAGGACCTTCATTGAAGTCCCTGGCTTGCAAGCTGCCTTATGGAATTGGACTGGTGCATCCTCATGATTGTATGAAATAATTTTATAAAATATCATACTATTTATAGATATCTCCTGTAGGTTGGTTCCCTAGAGAACCCTGACTAACAAACATTGGCTCAGATGATAATAGCTAAGTGACATTTTCACAAGAATAAAAAGGGAGGTGAACAGACAGGATGAGATTCCATGGTATGAAGTGGCAAAATCTTTGAGGCAGATTATAAAACTAAGTCTAATCAGTGAAATTTAGAGGAATTATACTTAGACCTGGAGTAACTACCCAGATGTATAGACTAAGAGAGGCAGGCCTTAGGGAAACGACTGAAAATTTGTATTCTCTGTTTTTTAACAGCCCTGGTAAAAATAAGGACTCTAAAAGGAGAGAAGATAGTAATGGGTGAAAAGCAATAAAACTCATTTATCCTGTCCCTGGAAAGTCCCCTTAAATTCATGAAGAAATATTATGCTTACTTGTGAAGAGACTCAATTAAGACCCCTGATTATTTGAAAATTATGTTGGTAATTAAAGGTCAAATTCAGAGGATTACTGAATATAAAAGTTATTTTATTTTAAAAACTAGGAAATTTTACAGAAAATACCTACAGAGCCTGGTGAATGATAGACTCAGAATTAACTATTAAGGGCATATGTGTTTATTTTAGATACTTTAGTTACCGCTGAAAGGAAGAGATTATTTGGGCCAATGACTGATCCTCAAATAACTGCAAAATTTGTAAGCAGGCATTTCCAGATGGCAGAACTAGTCTGCTGTAGTGAGTGAAAGCAGAAATTTGGCAGAAAGGATTAACTGTTATAACAACTTCCCATAATCATGGCTGTAATACTCTTTTGATAAAATTCCATGCTGGTTTGATTATAACCAGATGCAGAGTAAGGTAAATGCTATGACTGTACATGACCTTATTTGGGGAAACCAAGAGAATATTTGGGAGGCAGTAACTGACCCATTAGTTCAATACCGCAAATAAGACTGCATAATGAAGAAAATATCCAAGTCATCCAAAACAAGAAGAGGGGATTTCCAGTTTCAGTATTGACATGTAAAGAGTTTAGAAGCCATCATTCCAGTCCTTACAATAAGAAAAACTGAATAATTTTAAAATCGATTATTTTTCTTGGACTCACAAGTGAACTGAGGAGGCAGGGGAAACTACTATCTGGAAATCTATAGAGGCAGGTGAATCTTGAGTCACAGATGAGATCTGCTTACCTGAAACAGAAGCTGCCAGAGCCACAAACTGGTAGTAACAGTTAAATTGTAACTGTGATGAATTGCTGGAGGCTGAAAGTAGACTAGCATGAGAACAAGAAACTTCTGTGAGAAGCTATCTTAGCTAGCTACATTTTTGTTGTTTTATCTCCACCAGGTTATCACTGTGAAGATCCAAGAAATATCCCCCCCTGGCTCTGCCAGAAGGAGGGGTAGAGTAATCATTGTAAAATTAGCCTTGAATGTTCTCCATAATTAAGTCCTACTCTCCAGGGAAAAAGACCATACCAGAGCCTTATCCTACCTTGAGGGAGGACATGCATCCCACTTCAGCCACTCTAGGCTTCCCGTCTCACCTAAAGGGAGTAAAAAAAAAAAAAGCTTTACCCCTAGAGAAACACTTGTGAAGGCCTACTAAAACACTCAGAACTATTCATAAGACTGTGACTCCTCCTCCTCTCCTATGGCTTATCATCATATCAACAGGGCTCCAGTGTAATAGCAGTTGGTTACAGCTGAAAGAGTTATAAGTCAAGAGCTCTATATAAGAAGGTTATCTTAAGGAAAACCAAAGACATCAGGGGAGACAAAAAATAGGATATTACAGGAATTTGAAGCTTCTGAAATCTACATCTACAGCAAGCATTAAACACAGTATATCTCCCCCCAAGATGAAAATAAATAATTATGCTAAAAGCCTAGTTAGCAAAATGTGTATTTACCAGTTCAAAATGCCTATCTTTTCTTAAAACATTACAAGGCATGCCAAAAATCAAGAAACAAAATGGTTTGAAGAAACAGAGCAACCATGAGAAACAGATATGACACAGATTTTGGAATTATCAAAAAAGAAACTGAAAATAATTATGATTAAAATATTCAGGACTCTAATAGGAAAAGAATACAATGTGCAAGAACAGAGGGGTAATGAAATGAAATACGTAGAAACTAAAAAAGAATCAGAAGGGATTTCTAGACATGAAAAATACTGTAAGAGACATGGAGGATAGCTTTCCATGGTCTTGACAACAGACTGGACCTTGCCAAAGAAAGAATCAATGAGCTTGAATATAGGTTAATAGAAACTCCCACATCTGAAATATAAGCAGAAAAAAGAATGAAGAAAAATAAACAACAGAATATTCCAGAACAGTGGGACTATCACAAAAGATATAACACATTTGTCATTGTAATAATAGAAGAAAGAGAGAATAGAGCAGAAGAAATATTTGGAGCAATAGGGTCTGAAAATATTCCAATATTAATAACAGAAACAAGACCACACATACAGGAAGCTCAGAGAACACCACGTAGGATCAATACTAAAAACGGTCCACACCGAGGCATAGCATATACAATATGTAGAAAACCAAAGACTGTGAGAAAATCTTGAAAGAATCCAGAAGGAAAAATACACCTTGAGTGGAACAAAAACAAAAATTAGAGAAAGCTTCTAATCAGAAACCATTCAAGCAAGAAGAGATGGAGTAAAATATTTCAAGCATTGAAGAAATAAAATTCCAACAACTTAGAATTCTATATTGGCTTAAATTATTCTTCAAAAAATCAATGAGAAATAGGTAGATTATGGAGTAGGAAACTCTAGGACTTAGTCTTTCTACCAGAATAACTATTAAACAAGCAGGAACTGTCTAAACCAACTATTTTGAAACTCCAGAGGCCAGAAGAGCAATGTAAAGCATTCAGGGAAGAATGGGAGGAAGAGACTGATAACTTGCAGTAAAGAACAGTCAATTTCTCTCTCTCAGATAGTTATCAGCACCCATCCACCAATCTCATGACAGGCCATCTGGGATTCAGATCCTGGCTAGTTTGCTGGTGAGAGAAAGGGACATAAAAATCCTCTTCCCATGCGAAGCAGCTGTAATTCAGTGGTTGAGCACCTGCTTTGCATATACAAGGTCCCAAGTTTAATTCCCAGTGCCTCCTTTAAAAATAGCCCCTTCCTTCCTGGTCATAAATTTTGATTAGTGAATTTGTATTGCTAAGTGTCTGAGGGAACAATTCTTCCAAACTGCTGCAGACAAAGGCAGCAGCAGCCCTCACCAGAAAGGGTAGTGGAGACATAAAGACACTGTGCTTCCTCAGGGCTGTGGGGGACTCTTAGTTGAAGGTCTGCATTTGCTGGGCAAGCGAAGGAAATCTCAGCTTTGTAAAACCAATTGAGAAGCTCTTGGCAAATTTCTGATCCCATTGCAAAGAGCCAGTCCGAGCCCCTTCTCAGGTTCCTTTCCCTGATTGGCAGGGAAAGATCAACCTAAGAAACTCTTTTCTGGCATTGCTCTCTCCCAGAATTTCCTCTTCAGGAAAAATCAGCTTGAGACAATAAAAGGGGTGGAAAAAACTCTACAGGTGGACAGTCAGGGGCAAAAGCTTGCTGGCTTCAAACTCCCAGGAGAGGGAGCTCTGTCTCCTGGGGAACAGAGTGGACAACCAAATTCCTGTAATCAGGAGAAATCCAAAACAACTAATAAACAAATGTCAAGGACAAGACAAAGGCTTAAAAAGACAGGGAAAACCCTGTACACTGCATTGGCCTTGGGCAGACATTCCTGATAGGAAAGCTGAAGCTCAAGAGAATCTCTGTCTTATAATCAGCTAGTTACAAAACCAAAAAACAAACATCTCAGAGAATAAATATCAGAATTAACATTTTAAAATAATAAAATTCACTGTGTGCAACAAGAGTACAAGGCAAACAAAGAAACAGGAAATTATGGCCCATCCAAAGAAAGAGGGAAAAAAAAGCAGGAAACACCAGTGAAGAAGAACAGAATTGGATATACTGAACAAAGCATTTAAAAAATGATCTTTAAAAGATGATCTTCATCTCAAGGAGATGAAGGAAAATACAGAAAAAAAATTAAAGGATATTAGGGAAAAAATGAATGAGGTTTATGAAAGTCTAAGTAGAAATAAAAAAATTTTAAAAAGAATCAGACAAAACTACTGGAGCTGAAGACCACAATAACTGACATGAAAAAATGCACAGGAAGGGTTTCAAAAGCAGACTGAAGCAGACACTTGAGTTAGGCTGAGGATCAGAAAGAAATAACAAATATTAAATGTGAAACTAGCCTAAGACAGTTATGGAACACCATCAAGTGCACCAAAATAGGCATTATGACAGTTCCAGAAGGAGAAGTAAAAGAGAAAGGAGCAGATGGAATGCTTAAAGAAATAATGACAACGATTTCCCCAAACTTAGCAAAAGACATGAATATGCACATACAAGAAGCACATAGACCACCAAACAGGATAAACATAAGAAAAATATATCCCATCACATATTGATCATACTATTGAATACAAAGGAAAAGGAGAGAATTCTGAAAGCCACAAGAGAAAAAGAAAGTTTTACACACTAGGGAGTCCCAATTATATTGAGTGTTGATTTCTTTTTGGAAACCATGGAGGCAAGAAGATAGTGGGTTGAAATACTTAAAGTGCTGAATATAAAAACAACAGTCAGCCAAGAATTTTATATCCAGTGAGAATCTTTCTAAAATGAGGGAGATATTAAAACATTCTCAGATAAACAAAAGATGAGGGAGTTCATTACCAATAGACCAGCCTAACAAACAATGCCAAAAGGGAGTTCCTCAGACTGAAAGTAAAGGGCACTAGCTAGTGGTTCAAAATGGCATAAAGAAATAAGATCTGTTAAAGGGAACCATTTGGGTAATTATAAACGCTAGTATTATTGTAGTGTATGGTTTACTATTTAACTCTACTTCTTACTTCCTGCAGATGATAAGATGCAGATGCATAAAAAGTAATGATAAATCTATGTTTTGGAACATACAATGCACAAAGATGTAAGTAGTAACAAGGACAAAAAAGTTGAAGGGACTGATGGGTATAGGAAAAGTATATTTGCATGCTATTGAAGTTAAATATAATTGTTATATATTTAGAATATAAAATTTGACCCCATGTTAACCACAAGGAAGATAGATGAAAAATATATTTGGATAGAAATGAGAAGTCACTCAATATGGTAGAAGAAAAAAATCAAATAAATATAATAGTAAGTATTAATGGAAGTGAGGGAAAAGAAGGTATAAAGATACAAAGGTTAAATAACAAAATGGCAGAAGAAAGTCCTGTATTATCAGTAGTGAGTTTAAATTTGTAAATAGAAAAGATAGAGGTTGACAGAATGGATAAAAAAGCAAAAGACAGCTGTGGTAGCAATACTAATACTAGATAAAATATACAATAGTAAAAAACATTAACAGGGGACAAAATGGTCGTTATATACTGGTAACAAGGACAAGTCAATAAGGACACTTAGCAATTATATATATATATATATACACACACACACACACACACACATAACAAAAGAGCCTAAAGTATATGAAGCAAATATTGACAGATTAGAAGAGAGAAATTGACAATTAAATATTAATAATAAAAGACTTTTATGCACCAATCTCAATAATGGATAGAACATCTAGTCAGAAGATCAATAGGGAAGTTCAAGACTTGAATGATATTCTGAACTAAAATAGACCTAACAAAAAAATAGAGAATCTTCACCAAACAAAAACAGAATATACATTCTTCTGCAGAACACATGGCTCATTCTCAAAGATAGTCCATATATTAGGTCATGAAACATATTTCAATAAATTAAAAGCATTGATATTATCCAATACATATACTCTCACTACAATGGAATGAAGCTAGAAATCAGTAAGAGGGAGAAATGGAAAATTAATATGTATGTAGAAATTAAACTATATACTTTTAAACAACCAATCGGTTAAAGAGAAAATCATAAATAAAGTAAGGAAGTATCTTGAGGCAAATGAAAATGAAAATACAACATAACAAAACTTATGGTTTGCAATGAAGGCAGTGCTGAGAGGGAAATTTATAGTGCTAAATTTATACATTAAAAAAGGAAAATGACTGCAAATCAGAGGCAAAACATCAAAACTGGAAGAACTAGAAAAATAAGAGCACACTAAACCCAAAGCAATTAGAAGGAAGGAAACAACAAACATTAGAGTGGAGATAAATAAAATAGAAAACAAAAAACCAATAGAATGAATCAACAAAACCAAAAGTTGGTTCTCTGAAAAGATAAAAAATGGACAAAATTTTAGCAAGACTGTCAAAGAAAAAAACAGAGAGGATACAAATAATTAAAATCAGAAATTAAAAGGGGAACATTACTACCAACCCTGCTGATATAAAAAGGGGTATAAGAGGAGACTATAAACAAGTATGTGCCAACAAATTAGATAGCCTAGATTAAATGGACAAATTCTTAGAAACACACAAACTAACTACATTGACTCAATAAGAAATAGAAGGTCTTGACAATCCAGTGACTAGTAAAGAGATTGAATCAGAAATCAAAAACTTACCAAAGAGAAAAGCCCAGGACAAGACGGCTGCACAAGAAATTCTACAAAACTTTCCAAGAATCCTTAACTCCAATTCTGCGCAAACTCTTCCAAAAAAAATTGAAGAGAAGGTGTTGCAGTTAGGCAGTTTGATGTAATTATGAATTCCAAAAATATAATTGGATCATGCTTATAAACTAATCTGTTAATCTGGGCATGATTAAGTTATGATTAGGGCATTGACTGGGCCACGTTAGTAGGGCATTAAGTCCCACCCCTTGGTGGATGGGGAATAAAATATAAAAGGCAAGGCAAAGGACAGAGGAAGCAGTCTTTGAGAAGCAGTGTTGATGTTGGAGTTTTGATGTTGGAGAGAAGGCCCCAGGAGAAGAGAAATGAGCCGTTTGCCTGATAGTCTACAGCTGACCTTATGGAGGAACCAGAAGAGCTAAGCCCGGAAAGAAATGCAGCCCTGGGAAGAGAGGAACCCAAGAAGCCTGAACCCTGGCAAACGTCAGCAGCTGTCTTGCTCGAACACATGGCAATAAACTTTGGTGAGAGAAGAAACTTAACACTTTATGGCCTGGTATCTGTGGACTTCTACCCCGTTTTTATAAATACCCTTTATAAAAGACCAAGCCATTTTTGGTATTTCACATTAGCACCCCTTTGGCTGACTAATACAGAAGGGAACACTCCCTAATTCATTATACAAAGCCAACATGACCTTCGTACCAAAGCCAGATAAAGATACTACAGAAAAGAAAACTATAGACCAATATTTCTTATGAATAAAGATGCAAAACTCCCTCACACAATAGTAGCAAACCAAATCAAAGATCATATTAAAAGAATTATATGCCATGATCAAGTAGGTTTTATCTCTGCTCTGCAAGGGTGGTTCAACATAAGAAAATCAACCAATGAAATACGCCACATGAACAGAATGAAGAAAATACTCACATGATCATCTGAATTGGGAAGAGGCGTTTGACAAAATCCAGCACTCCATCTTGATATAAACACAACACTAGGAATAGCAGGAAACATCCTTAAGAAGGGCAGTGTATCAGTTTGATATTATTTATGAATTTTCAAAAGAGATATGGATTATGTTGTAAACTGGTCTGCTCCTCTGGGCATGATACCCTTTGTACTAAATTCAAAGGTTTTACATTTACTTGATTAAATCAGGATTAGGGCTTTGATTCAACCATGTCTGAATGGGCATGACTCAGGGTTGAGTCCCCATCCCCTTGATGATCTGATAGAAACAGACACTCATTCAAGATAGACACACGAAAGAGGAGAGAACTTGGTCGTTTCAGTCTTGCCCTGTGACAGAAAGGAGAAGGTTCAAATAGCTAAAGCCCCTGGAAGAGAGAGCAGTCCTATGCTAGCCTACAGCTGATATCAGAAGAAGCTAGGCCCAGGAGCCTTAAGAGGAAGAAAGAAGGAGCGACCAGGCAGAAGTCACCTGCCTTCTTGCTTCAACATGTGGCAATAGACTTTGGCAAGGAAGTAACCTTGAATTGGGTACTTTAGGGCCTTGTAACTGTAAGCTTCTACACAAAATAAGTACCTTTTATAAAAGCCAATAGATTTCTGGTACTATGCATCAGCACCTCTCTTAGCTGAATAATACAGATTTTGGTAATGGGAGTGGGATTGTGGTTTTGCAATTACCAAAAATGCTGGTATGGTTTTATAAATGAGAGTAGGGGCATTTGGGGAGGAATTGTGAGCTGCTTGGTATAAAAGGCCTAGATTGCTATGAAGAGACTGTTGTTATGAATATAGAGCCTAAAGTTATTTCTGATAAGGCCTTAGACAGAAATGATGAAACTGCTATTGGAAACTGGAGGAAAGGCAATCCACGTTTTAAAGTTAGAGAGAACTTAGCAAGATTGACTCCTGATGTTATATGGAAGATGGAATTTGAAAACTATGAGCTTGGACATTTAGCTGAGGAGATTTCCAAACTAAATGTGGAAAATGTGGCCTGGCTTCTCCTTGCAGCTTATAGCAAAATGTTAGAGGAAAGAGATAAGCTAATAATAGAATTGTTGGGCACAAAGCAATGAGAAAATGATTGCAGAAATTTCACACCTCTGGAAATCAGGCCTCCAGATGATAGTGCTCCATTTGAGGAATTAATAAACTTGGAACTTGTAAATCAGGATTGAAAATGCAGTTATCCAGGAAAGAATTGTGGAAAGTCTTACTGTCTGATGGCTTTGACCCCTGCTTTTGGCAAGGTAAACCAACAAGCTTTTTGATAGACCCGTGTGAACAAAACCACAGCCTGGATTGAAAGGGACATGGAGGGGAAAGAAGACAGGGAAAACAACTTTAAGAGGAAAACCATGGAAGCTAAGACATCTCCTTAGGCCAAGAGAGGGCAACCCCTTGCGTATGGAGACGGTCAGTTTGCCCCAGCGTTTGAAGAAGGAGGATGTCCCAGCCCACTGTTTGGGGAGAGTTTCCCTGCTTCAGGCTACAGGGAGGGTGGAGAACATTCCCCAAAATTTTGGGAGAGTGAGGTCAACACCCCAGTGCTCTGAAAGGGATGGCCCTGTAACCACAGATCAGGGAGTGTGAGGTGACACCCCATTGCTCTGAGAGGGTTGGGCCTGTCTCCCATAGATAAGGGAAGGCCAGGTTGCAAACTCACTATTTTGAGATGGTTAGGCCTGTATACCTGAGTGTTGCTACTAATTGGGTTGAGACTGTACCCCCAGAGATTGGGGAAAGAGTAGCCATCACCCCTATGTTCTTGGAGGTTAAGGTCTGGAGCTCAGTTGCCACTTGGATGCATGATGAGGGTGGAACAAAAGAAATGGCCATTGGGTAAATCTGTGGAAAGGGTGGGTGCCGATGAGGCTCCAAGGATGAGAAGTAACTATCATCTTAAGAATGACTTTCAGACTTTGAAATCTAATGAGTATGCCCAGCAGGTTTGCAGAACTCTAGGGGACCAGTGACTCATGCTTCCCTGCCAAATTCTCCTTATGATAATGCAAATGTTTGTCCTATGTCTATCCCTCTATATATTGGAAGCAGATAAATTGTTGTGTAAGATTCCCAGGTCTACAGCCAGAGAAGAATTTGCCCCAAGGTAAACTGTATTTCTTTAAACCAATTGTGATATGATTTTGTACTTAGCATTGTTACTGATTTAAGACTTTTTAAAAATATTATAATGAATTTTTGAAATTCAGAGGGTGGAGTGTAGCAGTTTGATATTATTTAAAATTCCAAAAAACTGGTCTACTCTTCTGGGCATGATACACTTTAATTGTATTAAATTCAAAGATTTTATGTTTGCTTGATTAAATCAAGATTAGGGCTTTAATTCAACCACATCAGTAGGGCATTCAAGGTTGAGTCCTCACTGTCTTGGTGGGCCAATAGAAACAGACACTAACTAAAGAAGACTCACAGAAGAAGTTATGGAAGAGGAGAGAACTTGGTCATTTCGGTCCTGCCATGTAACAGAAAGGAGAAAACTTAAACAGCTAAAGCTCCTGGAAGAGAGGGGAGCCCCATGCAAGCCTACAGCTGATATCAGAAGAAGCTGGGCCCATGGAGCCTTAAGAGGAAGAAGGAGGGTGAGACCAGGCAGAAGTCATCTGCCATCTTGCTTCAACACATTGGCAACAGACTTTGGTGAGGAAGTAGCTTGCGTTGGACATTTTAGGGACTTGTAACTGTAAGCTTCTACCCAAAATAAATACTCTTTATAAGTCAACAAATTTCTGGAACTTATAATCAGCACCCCTCTTAGTTGACTAATACAGGAAGATATGAAAAGTCCACTGCTAACATCCTATTTAATGGTGAAAGACTGAAAGCTTTACTTGTAAGATCAGTAGCAAGACATGGAAGTCTAATGTAACTACCGTTATTGAAAATTGTAGTGGAACTTCTTGTCTGAGAATTGTGGCAAGAAAAAGAAATAAAAGGGATTCATACTGGAAAGGAAGAAGTAAACTTTTCTTTATTTGTGCATGATATTATCCTATATATATATAATCCTGAAAAATTCACAACAAGGCTCCTAGAGCTAATAAATGAATTTAACAAAATGACATGGTACAAGATCAAGACCCAAAAAATCAGTAGTGTTTCTATACACAAGTGTGACAATTTGAGATTATTTACAAATTTAAATATATATATATATATTGATAATATTTGTAAACTGGTCCATTCCTCTGGGCATGAGAACCTTTGATTGTATTAAATTGAAAGGTTTTATGTTTACTTGATTAAATAAAGAGTCTCTGTAGAAATTCACACAGAAGAAGATACACATGGGACTATAGAGAGCTCCATAGACATGGGAGAGAAGAGAACTTTGACCCTAGTGCCCCAGAGAGAGCTGAGCCTTTCACTTGATAGTTTGATCTGAAGAGAACAGAGCAGCTGAGCCCTATGCCAGCCTACAGCTGAGATCAGAAGAAGGTGGGCTCAGGGAGCTTTAAGAGGAAAGAGGAAGACTGAACCCTTGCAGATGTCACCTGCCATCTTGCTTCAACACATGGCAACAGATATTGGGTGAGGAAGTAGCTCTTATGGTTCCTTGAGTTGGACTCTTTAAGGCCTTGTAACTATATGCTCTTACAGTTCTTAAGCTCTGTATAAAAGCCAACAGAATTCTGGTACTTTGCATCAGCACCATTTGGCTAACTAATACAGAATTTGGTACCGAGAAGTGGGGTCATACTTTCACAATTACCAAAATGCTGGAACAGTTTCATAAATGGGTAAGGGGTATTTTTTGAGGAATTGTGAGATGCTTGATAGAAAAGGCCTAGATTTCTTTGAAGAGATTGTTGGTAGGATTATGGATGCTAAAAAATACTTTTCATGAGGCATTAGAAGTAAGTGATGAAACTATTATTGGAAATTAGAGGAAAGGCGACCCATGTTTTAAAGTCACAGAGAACTTAACAAGACTGACTTCTGATGTTGTATGGAAGACAGAATTTGAAACCCATGAGCTTGGACATTTAGCTGAGGAGATTTTAAAAGTAAATGTGGAAAATGCAGCCTGGCTTCTCCTTGCAGCTTATAGCAAAATGTTAGAGGAAAGAGATAAGCTGATAATTGAATTGTTGGGCACAAAGAAACCAGAAACTGATTCTTGAAATTCCAACCCCTGGAAATCAAGCCCCCAGATGATAGTGTCCCATTTAAGAAATAACTAAAATTAGAACTTGTAAGTCAGGATTGAAAATGCAATTGTCTAGGAAAGTCTTGTGGAAAGTCTTGCTATCTGATGGCTTGGACTCCTGCTTCCTGCATGTTAAACCAATAAGCATTTTGTGAGAGCTGTATGAACAAAAGCACTGTCAGCCTGGGCTAAAAGGGATATACAGGGGAGATATGAAAGAGAAAAAGGCTTTAAGAAGAAAACCATGGAAGCTGATATCTGAAATTAGGACATCTCCTTGGGCCAAGAGAGAAGCCCCATTTATGTGTACAGAGTGGGTGAGTTTGCCCCTGCAGTTGACGAAAGTGGATATTTCAGCCCACTGTACAGGGAGAGTTTTGCCACCCTAGGCTACAGAGAGGGTGGAGCACATTTCCCAAGTGTTGGGGAGAGTGAGGTCAACACCCTGTAGGACTGAGAGGGGTTGTCCTGTCCCCCATAGATTAAAGAAGGCTAGGATGCCAACTCATTGCTCTGAGAGGGTTGGGTGTGTACAACAGAGATTAGGGAGAATGTTGCCTCCACATCCACTGTACTTAGGGATTTGAGACAATACCCCAGTGATTGGTAAAGTGTGACCATCACCCCAACATTCTTGGAAGGTGAGGTCTGGAGCTCATTTGCCAATCAGATGCTTGATGAGGGTGGAACCAAGAAAATGGCCATTGGGCAAGCCTGTGCAAATGGTGCGCCCAAGGATGAGAAGAAACCATCATCTTAAAAATGACTCTCAGACTTTGAAATCTAAGGAAGCATGTCCTGCAGGTTTTCAGAATTGTTGGGGAGCATGACTCATGTTTCCCTCCCAAATTCTCCTTATGGTTATGCAAATGTTTATCCTTTGTCTGTCCCTTTGTATATTGGAAGCAGATAAATTGTTTTGTAATTTTCACAAGTCTACAACCAAGGTAACTTTGCTCCAAGACAAACTGTATCTCTCTAAAATGATTGTAATATGATTTTTTACTTAGCATTGCTAGCTGAAAGGATTTAAGGTTTTTTGAATCTTGTAATGTCTTTTTTGGAATTCAGAGAGTGGAGTGTGGCAGTTTGAGATTTTTTATGAATTCCAAAATATATATATATTGGTTATATTTGTAAACTGATCTGTTCCTCTGGGCATGGTACCCTTTGATTGTATTATTTAAAGATTTTACACTTACTTAATTAAATAAAGATTAGAGCTTTGTTTCAACAATGTCATTAGGACAACTCTGGATTGAGTCCCTGGCCCCTTAGTGTGCTATTTAAACAGACACTCACGTAGATGAAGACACACATGGGAATACAGAGAGCTCCACAGACCTGGGAGAGGAGAGAACTTTGATCCTGGGGCCCCGAAGAAAGCTGAGCCTTTTGCCTGATATGTGGATCTGAAGAGAACAGAGCAGCTGAGCACTATACCAGCATACAGCTGAGATTGGAAGAAGCTGGACCCAGGGAACCTTAAGAGTAAAGAGGAAGGCTGAAATCTTGCAGATGTCACCTGCCATCTTGCTTCAACATGTGGCAACAGACTTTGGGTGAAGAAGTAGTTCTTATGGTACCTTGAGTTGGACTCTTTAGGGCTTTGTAACTGTAAGCTATTGCCCCTAATAAATACCTTGTATAAAAACCAACAGATTTCTGGTACTTTGCATCAGCACCCATTTGACTAACTAATATAACAAGCAATGAACGATCAGAAGCAGAAATTTTTAAAAAATCCATTCACATTAGCAACTAGAAGAATCAAATATACAGGAATAAATCTCACCAAGTACATAAAGGTCTTATACACCAAAACTGCAAAATATTGCTAAAAGAAATCAAAGAAGACCTAAATAAATGAAAGGACATTCATGTTCATGAATCAGAAGATCAGAAGATTAAATATTGTTAATATGCCAATCCTATGCAAAGCAATTTATAGATCCAATGCAGCCCTAATTAAAATTCCAACAACTTTCTTTGCAGAAATGGAAAAGCCAGTCATCAAATTTATATGGAAGTGTAAGTGGCCCAGAAAAGTTCATGACACCTTGAAAAAGAAGAATGAAGTTGGAGGATTCACACTTCCTATCTTAAAACTTATTATAGGTGATCCAAGTTTAGGAAGTAGGGAATGACAGGCTGCACTCTTCCTCTAGATAATGTGGGAAGGTAAGTAGGCTTGTAGGGCATAAGGGAAGCCAGGATGTCTTGTGGGTGATAGGAGAAGTTGGCTGAAGATGGAGGGGTCCCAGATGGGCACCAGGGAAAAGATGAGCTGACCAGTCATCCCTGGAAAGAAAAAGAGTATGCCAGATGGGCCAGGAAGAGAGGAAAACCACACAGTTGGCCCTGGGGTTGGGGAGCCATGCACACAGTTCTGCAGAAGACAATTGCTGCTGAGGAATAATCCCACAGGTGGACCTGTGCCCAGCCTGCTTAAGGTAGGGGAGATTTAGGCAAGCTATAGGGACTATTGGGATATCTGAGGGAACTTAACTGGAGGTTTTAATTTTTGCCTCTTTTTTTCCCTAGTTCCTTTTTTTTCCTTTCACCTGGTACTGGCTGAGAGGTGGACCATGTAGTGATTGATTGGCAGGTACAAGCAGCTGGAGATGCATAGACTAGTGAGTCACTGGTGGCTTGAGAGGGAGTCTTGTTTTTTTGTTTGTTTTGTTTGTTTGTTTTTTGGTGGATTGGTCAAAACAGACAGATTTGTAAAGGCAGAGGAAAGAATTAGTGACGTTGAAGATAGCACATCTGAAATCACACAGATAATAGGAAACTTCCTCAATATGATAAAAGGTATATCTGAAAAACCCACAGCTAACATCATACTCAATGGTGAAGGGCTAAAGGCTTTCCCTCTAAGGTCTGGAACAGGACAAGAATGCCCACTGTCACCACTCTTATATATAACATTGTGTTAGAAGTACTTGCTTGAGCACTTAGGCAAAAATAATAATAAAATAAAAAATAAATAAAATGCATCCAAATTGGAAAGGAAGAACTAAAACTTTCACTATTTGCACATGACATCCTGTACATATAAAGTCCAGAAAAAACTACAAAAATCTTCTAGAGCTGATAAATGTGTTCAGTAAAGTGGTAGGATATAAGATAAACATGCAAAAATCAGTAACAATTCTGTACACTAATAATAAGCAATCTGAGGAGGAAATCAAGAAAAAATTCCATTTACAATAGCAACTAAATGAATCAGATATTTAGGAATAAACTTAACTAAGGATGTAAATGACTTGTACACAGAAAACTAAACTACACAACATTGCTAAAAGAAACCAAAGAAGACCTAAATAAATGGAAAAATATTCCATGTTCATGGATTGGAAGACTAAATATCATTAAGAAGTCTATCCTACCCAAACTGTTTTACAAATTCAATTAAATCCCTATAAAAAGTTCCAACAGCATTTTTTACAGAACTGGATAAGTAAATTATCAAATTTGCTTGGAAGGGAAAGGGGTCCCAAATAGCCAAAAACATATTGAAAAAGAAAAATGAAATTGGAGGAATCATGACACCTGACTTTAAAGCATACTATAAAACTACAGTGTTCAAGACTGCATGGTATTGGCACAATGATAGACATACTGACCAATGGAATCAAATTGAGAGTTCACATATAGACCTGTGCATATTCAGCCAACTATTATTTGACAAGGTCACCAGGCACACTAAACTGGGACAGAATAATCTCTTCAATAAATGGTGTTTGGAGAACTGGATATCTGTATCCAAAAGAATGAGAGGATCACCATCTCATGGCCTATATTAAAATTAACTGAAGATGGATCAAAGAGCTAAATATAAGAACTATGACCATAAAACTCCTAGAAGAAAATCTTGTATCTTCAAGATCTTGTGGTAGGCTGTAGTTTCTTAGACTTTACACCAAAAGCACAAGCAATGAGAGAGAAAAAAGATAAATGGGACCTTCTCAAAATTAAATACCTTTGTGCTTAAAAGGACTTTGCCATGAAAGTGAAAAAAACAATCCACTCAATGGGAGAAAATATATGGAAGCTACATATCTGACAAGGTTTAATATCCAGAATATATGAAGAAATCCTACAGTTCAACAATAAAAAGTCAAAAAACTAAATTAAGAAATGTTCAAAAGACTTGAATAGAAACCTTTCCAAAGGGGAAATACAAATGGCTCATAAGCACATGAAAAGATGCTCAATATCACTTGCATTAGGGAAATGCAAATCAAAACCACAATGATATATCATTTCACATCTACTAGAATGGACATTATTTTTTTAAAAAAACAGAAAGCTACAAGTGTTGGAGAGAATGTGGAGAAATAGGATCACTTCTTCACTGCTGGTAAGAATGTAGAATGGTAGAGCTGCTGTGGAAGACAGTTTGTCCATTCCTCAGGAAGCTAAGTATAGAATAGCCGTATGATCCAGCAATCCCGCTACTAGGTACATACTCAAAAGAAATGAGAGCAAGGACACAGACATATGCACACCAACGTGTATAGAAGCATTATTCACAATTGCCAAAGGATGTAAACAACCCAAGTGTCCATCAACCCATGAATGGATATACAAAATGTGGTATATATGTACAATGGAATATCATTCAACCATAAGAAGAAATGAAGTCCTGATCCATGCAGTAACATGGATTAACCTTGAGGACAATTATTCAGTGAAATAAGTCAGACACAAAAGGAGAAATATTGTACAGTCTCACTAATATGAACTAAATACAATGAGCAAACTTATAGAGTTAAAAGCAAGAGTATAGGTTATATAGAGATAGAATGAGGGTAGAGCATGAGGAGCTGATGCTTAATGTGTGTAGAATTTGCAATAAGCTTGATTGTAAATGTTTGGGAATGGATGGTGATGATGGTAGCATATTATTGTGAATGTTCTTAACAGCACTGATATATGGGTATGATTGTGGTTGAAAGGGGAAGTTTAGGGTTGTATAAGTCAATAGAAGAAGTGCTAGAGGATAAATATCAGGATATATAGCATAGTGAACCCTGTTGTGGATAACAACTGTGGTTAATAGTACAAATGTAAGAATGTTCTTTCATGAACTATAACAAATGTATGTCATATAACAAAGTGTTAACAATAAGGTGCTATACAGGAAACATAAAACTAATGCAAATTATTGACAATTGTTTACAGTAATATTGCAATATTTTCATCAATTGTATCAAAGGTACTATACCAATGTTAAGGATCAATAATTGGGGGATCTAAGGGGTAGGAGTTTTTCTTTTAGGAGTAATGAAAAGATTCTAAAATCAATTGTGGCAGTGAATGCACAATTCTGTGATTATATTGAGAGCCATTGATTTTGTACTTTGGAGGGATAATATGGTGTGTGAATAACACTGTTTTTTAAAAATCAGTGCACGCAATTGCAGACAATTTAGGAATGCGGAAAACCACAAGATAAGAGACTACAAATCATCCATAATATAACCACCCAGACATAGAACTATTAGCATCTTACCATATTCTTAAATGTGTATGTTATTTCCAGACTTTTTAAAAAGTGTATATACCCAAAAAAGGGAGTGCCAAAATAATTGAGACAAAAAACCAATAGAACTAATAGAGGAGAAATAGACAAAACCAGTATTATAGTTGGAGACTTCAATACCCCTTTATCTACTATCAACAAATCAGGCAAGCAGAAATTCAGTAAGGATATAGTTGACCTGAACACCACTATCAATCAACTTGTTCTAATTGGCATTTATAGAATACTCCATCCAACAACAGCACAATTCATATTCTTTTCAATCTCACATGTCACATTCATTAAAAGAGATAAAACTCTGGGCCATAAAATTAACTTAACAAATTTGAATAATAGAAATTATATAAAGTATGTTCTAAGAGAGCAATCAAATTAAAATAGAACTCAGTACACAGAAAGATAGCTGCAAAAACTCCTAAATATTTGGTTATTAAGCACAGTTATAAATAAAGCATAGGTCAAAGAAGAAGTCTAAAGAGAAATTAATAAATATTTTGACGTAAATGAAAGCATAAATACAGCTTATCAAAATTTATGGGCTGTATCCAAGCAATTCTTAGAGGAACTTA
This sequence comes from Cabassous unicinctus, assembly GCA_029593785.1. NCBI lineage: Eukaryota > Metazoa > Chordata > Mammalia > Cingulata > Chlamyphoridae > Cabassous > Cabassous unicinctus. The sequence goes on along the minus strand of JAQZBX010011105.1, from coordinate 3,185 downwards.
AAACTTATAGCATTAAATACATCTATTAGTAAATAAGAAAATTCCAATGTAAATTAAATAAGTTCCACCATAAGATACTACAGAAAGAAGGAAAAGACAGAAAAATTAAAGCATAATATAATGCAATTGAAAACAGGAAATCAATAGAGAAAATTAACAAAACCAAAAGCCAGTTCTTTGAAAAGTTTTAAAAAGTTTACAAACCCCTACCTATGCTGTGGTGTTTTGGAGCTATGTCCTCCAGGAAAAAAAATATGTTGGGTCTGAACAATTGCAAATAGGACGTTTGATGAGTTACTTCAGATAAGTTGTGGCTCAGCCTATTACTGAAGGCCTACAGCGAAGGTCACAAACAGAGAAAAAAGACACAGAAGGAATATCCAGAAACTGAAAATTAATGGAACCTAAAACAAAAGAAGAGACCAGGAAAGGTCACCATATGCATTGTCATGTGACAGAGTAACCCATGGCCATGGATTACTGGCAGCTGCAGCACCAGTTTTTAAGAACAAAACATTGCTTTTATGATGCCATGATTTGGACTTTTCCCAGCCTCAAAACCATGAACCAATAAATTCCCATTGCTTAAGCCAACTCATTACATAATATTTGCTTTAACAACCAAGGAACTGAAACATGCACCATCTGAGAGAAAGGGGGGAAGGATCAGGGGAGAGAACGAAATTGAAATCACAAAAATGACCAGTTTCATAAATAAAATCAGTGCCACCACTAGAGATTCCATGGATATTAAAACAATAGTAGAAGAATTCTATGAACAACTCAATGGAACAAATTTGATAACTTAGAGGAAATAGACAAATTTCTTGAAAGGCAAAACTTAGACAAAGACAAATAGATCATCTGAATAGGCCTATAAATATTTAAAAATTTGAATAAAAAATTAATAACCTTTCTAAAAATAACATTACCAGACCTGGGTGGTTTCACTGGTGACTTCTAGCTCACAAATAAGGAAGAAATGATACCAATTCTCAACAATTTTGTCCAGAAACTATACAGAATTTAGAAGCACAGGGAACACTAAATAATTCAGTGGGGCAGGCATTAATTAGAAAAGCACATTACAAAGAAAATAGAACTACAGAAAAAAAGTCTTCAAGAACATAGTTGCAAAACTTTTTAAAAATTTAAGAAATTGAATCCCACAATGCACAAAAAAAGAACTATACATAATGAACAACTGGTATTTACTCCCAGTATTCAGGTCTTGCTCCAAAATTTGAAAAGCAATCAATGTAAACAAACATACCAACAGACAAAAAGAAAAAAATCATATGACCATATCAATAAATGCAGAAAAAGTTTTTTATAAAAGCCACCACCAATTCATGATAAAAACTCCAGCAAATATGTAAATGTTCATCTTGTCATAATGTGTTATCTCAGTAGGTAGAGACCCACACAATAAACAAGAAAATATTAAACTCCCATCCTGGGATGTCCTGTTATGTTCTCAATTAGAGGGACAAGAACCCTAGAGAACATAGTGCCTAATAAAAGAAAACAGACCAATATGTCAAGCCCTCAATATATTGCAAGTAATTATGAATCTTATTCTTCAAAAATTGAAACTTAGTGATTACCGTAGGTTCTGAGGGGAGGGGAAGGGAAGAATAGAATAGATTGAACATACGGCATTTTTAGGGCATTAGAATTGTTCTGTATGTTCTTGCAATAATGAATACAAGTCATTTTATTTTATTTATATATAATTTTTTTTAATTTTTAAAAGATACTTAGATTACATAAATGTTACATAAAAAAATGTAAGGATTCCCATATGCCCCATTCTCCACACCTCCCACATTTTCCAACATTAGCAACATCCTTCATTAGTGTGGTACATTCATTGTGATTGATAAATGCATTTTGGGGCATTGCCACCGAGCATGGATTATAGTTTACATTGTACTTTACAATCTCCCAAACAATTCTGTAGGTTATGGAAAGATATAAAATGGCCTATATCTGTCATTGCAATGTCATTCAGGATGATTTCCAAGTCCCAAAATGCCCCTGTATTACACCTGTTTTTCCTTCTCCTTGCTCACAGAGCCTCCAGTGGCCACTGCCTCCATATCAGTGTTGTAATTTCTTCCATTGCAAGAATCACAATAAACCTATAGTAGAATACCAGTAAGTCCACTCTAGTCCATAGTTCATTCCCCAATCCTGAGGATTCTGGGATGGTGATATCCACTCCACCTCAAATTGAGATGGCACATTGATCCCATATAGCCAATGGATGGGACTCCCTTGCTTGCAGGTGTAGGCTCTCTCATTTCCTTGGTATGGTGTTGTCCATCCTCATCTCCTTGTTAGTTGTCCTGGGTGAGTCCAATGAGCTCGAGAGTAGGTGTTGGAACACTGCTGAGGCTTTGGACCCAGCTGGCATATTGACAGCCCAAAGATTTAAGTCTCCTGGACATATACCTACCAACTCCATCACCAACTATAGGTTCAAATAGAAGGGACAGATGGGCCATGTGTAGTAAAGCCATATCTGAGTAAAATTCTGTCACTCTCATGAGCACAAACTCCAAAGTAGGGCCCACAGGCAAGACACCAAATTCCAGAGCTATCTGCCCTGACCATGGGACGAGGGTGTTTCCAGAGCCCTCAGGAGCCCCACTATTTGGCAGTCTATAAGATCCTGCTGAGATGTGCATAAGTGTTACCTCTGGGATGACATCCCAACTCACTTTGAAGTCTCTTAGCCATATAAACTCATTTGTTTTTGCCTTTTCCCCCTTTTACTTGAGGTCTTTTTCCAGTTGCATTGCAAATTGATGCCTGGTAGTAATCCCTCAGTGCCAGGAAGGCTCATCCCTTGGAGTCATGTCCCATGTCGGGGTGGGGGTAGATAATGCATTTATATGCTGAGTTTGGCTTAGAGAGAGGCCACATTTGAGCAGCAAGGAGGGTCTCAGGAGGTAAATCTTAAGCACTGTACAACACTAGGCTATGTTTCAATTTCAAGAGCAAAGGCTCATAAGCATAGTCATCAATATCAAGGGCCCATCAATGGACCATCCTCCTTCACTAGTCATTACCCCTGTATTTGGGGGATTGTTGATTTTCCATTAGAGAATGTGGCAGAGCACTCCATGATGGGAATTCGATATTCTTTCAGTTATTGTGTGAATCTCCACCCACTGTTA
>JAQZBX010011104.1:0-43314 GCA_029593785.1 Cabassous unicinctus | reverse complement strand
AACAATAGCCCAGGTAATTAGTACAAGGAAATTTTGTCAAATTTACAAGGAAGCTTTATGAACTGTGTTTTGTTTTAGGCTTGGACCATAATTATACAAATCATAGCCTTAGACCGTAACAATTTTCTTAATGAGCTTAATACCATCTTATAGTCAGAATTTTGTTTTGTTTTGAAGAAACTAGTCCTATACCAGGAAGCACAAGTTAAAGGGAAGGCTATTCTAAAGATTTAAATGTTAATAAGGAGATAACACTCTCATGAAAATGCAAGGACAGGGCTGGAGTTCATAGGGAATTGATTTGGAAGTTAATTATGATTTCAAGGCATCTCTAAGGCATCAGGAACAGAGATTTGAGAATACTGATCCCAGAACTTGTCCATTCTGTGACTCAACAACATTTAACGTATACCTCTTTCTGCTCCTTTGCCAAATGCCTCCAGCAGGTAATCAATGAAAAGGGTTTCTTCTACTTTTTCAGTCTAGTCAAGAATTTGTCAGTTAGTGAAACTTAGAGTAGATATGTAGCTAGTATTACCACTTCATCACTACTGTATCTTGCCTCTCAGGCAGTTTTAAATCTTTATTAAGAAAATCTTAACAATGTTTTAGGAAATTTTTATAGAATAAATGTACAACTTGAAAATAATATACACAGATAATTTTAAGTGGAGGTGGAATATGGCCTGGGGGAAGTATGTTCCCCTTCTATTCCATGGAAAAAAAGTAAAATTTAAACAGCCAGAAGTCATCTACTTTCATTATGAATCTATATCTTACAGGCCTACTTATTAAATATTATATGCTAAATGGTATTATAAAAGTTTTCCACCAAAATAGAAAGTAAAAAGCTACCTGCATGTCCAAGAAATCTGTATTCTTCTCTACCATTTTTACATGTTTGAAAGAAACATTTATCATGCTACACAGTTGGACGTAAAATTTTTGCATGTGTACATTAAAAAACTTTTGTTTCACCATTAACCTTCTTCCAAATAGTCTCAAGCATGTTTCCAAACTCAAGTGTATTTAGTTCCATACAAATATAGAATACTTTCTGATGTGCTGAATAAGCCATATTTCCATTTGCCATATTTAGGACACATACTACTTTAAAACAGGGCCAAAGAATAATTTTTAAATAACGTTTATTATGTCTGTCTTCTGTAATCAAAGTATGCCTGCCCATTACAGAAAATTTGGAAAATACAGAAAAGTATTTAAAAGATAGAAATTACATACAATCCCACTACTATCAAATACATAGTCATCTGAAGTTATAAGCATTGTCGCTTACCAGTTTTTCATTTTCCTTTGAAAACTTGGGATATTCCTTCACCATATTATCACATATTAGCTTCCAAGCTAACTATACTTACATATTCTTTTTTATATGCTATTTTCAAGGCTAACTTATTAGATTGGAAACCAAACTTCTAAATTCTTTCCTAAATCATCTCCCTCTCCAGTCTTCCTCTTTCCATTAATGAATGTTCTAGTGGTCTCATTTATCCAGCTCAATGTCATAATCATGTTTAGTACTCTAACCCCTCAAAAGTTGTCTTGATTCTATCCTGTCTCTGACCTGAGTTTCATTAACATGGGACTTTAACCAATCTTGAGTTCATTCAGTACTCAGGAGTTAAAATAAACTATATCCCCAAAACTTAAAGTATATAAAATTGTCCTCTGAGATAAGTCAAGTCAAATACAAAAGTAGACATTCACTAAGTCACCAAAAAGTGATTGAATGCAACCACTTAACTCTCGGGCAACTAAGAGTTGACCATACTTAACATACCCAAAAGGAATAAGTCCCTAAGAAGAGGATATAGCAAGACCAGAAAGTAATGAAAAATGAAAATTACAGAACACGTTGGTATAAAAAATAAGAGAAAAAATTGTGTGACTTTCTAAAAATGTCATTCTGGAGGATTGCTTAAGAATAATCTTGCCTAAGAATCATGTGACATTAGGGATGTCAAGTTGTTTGATTTACTATTTACAATGATTAGGGACAAGGCATTTTGCATTTCCTTAACTTTAAAATTGACCCACAGAAAACAGATAAGGTTCAATGGCTTTTATCTGCCCAGTAGAAAAGATAACCCCAATGGTTATGGTTTCATTGTCCTATAGGACAATTCTCATTTCCTCTTTTAAAATTTATTTCTAATCAGGCAAGTTCCCTCATTAATCAGTTAAATAAATTTTGACAAAAATAACTATGTAATGGAAAAGGATACCTCAGACAAAACAAATATTTGGTATCAGTAAACATATGAACAATCTACCTTATTTTATTTTGATTCTAGTTGTTCTGATTATCATTTGGCTTCTCATGTGGAGTGCTTGCTGGGAGACAATGTACTGGCCAAATAATTCAAGTATCTGACCTCCCAATTTGGTGTAAGAAAGTCCAATATTGAAAGAAAAATATGCTTAGGTTTGGTTACAAAATCTGATATCTAACAGAACTGAAAGACACATTCTGGACAATGACCAAATTCTTAAGCTCATGATAGACAACCAGTCAACCTTCCCCAGCCCAAACACACCTTACTTAGTGGTTAGTTGTCCTTTACTTTATTAAGAAAAATTTACCACTAACCTAGTCTGGAAAAGAACTTCCATTGTGTGTGAAATCTGTGCTCCTAATAAAATACTAGGCAAGTTTTTTGATAGGTGTATATGAGATTAAGAATTTCTGGAGAATTAGTTGCCCAGATGCAACAGAATTTCAGCCTGGACTATTTAACCTTTAACCAGATATTCTTTGCTTCTTATATCTATTCAACCCAGTAGTGATTTTTTATCTCTCTTTTTTCCCTAAACATGGCTTCACAAAGAAAGAAACATTTGAATTAGTCTGCTAAAGACCCTTCACTTGCAGCAAAATTGTAATGTTTTTTTTTTAAATATTTATTTATTTATTTTTATTTATTTATTCCCTCCCCCCGCCCTGAGATAGCTCCCTCATCTGTCTGCTCGTTGTCTGCTCTTCTTCTTTAGGAGGCATAGGATACTGAGCTAGGTACCTCCCATGTGGGAGGTGAGGGCTCAACCACTTGAGCCACTTCCGCTCCCTGCTGGTTGTGGCATCTGCTCATTGTGGTGTCTGCTCCTCTTCTTTAGGAGGCACCAGGAGCCGAACCCAGGAACTCCATGTGGGATGTGGGTGCCCAGTTGCTTGAGTCACATCTGTTCCCCTGTAATGAAGTTTTGACAGTCTGAAGAGTTTACTTCTTTCAATTTCTTTAAGGCCAAATAATCTTGTCTGACCAGGAGCCCTCTAGCTTCTTATTCTTCTTACAGCAACCACATTATTGTTTTAAAACATCCTTTATATAATTTCACTCCCTTGATTAAAATATTAATGATTCATTATTGCCTACCTACATGATACAAAGCAGTAACACAGAATTCATAAGCCCTAGTCCCAACCTGTGGCTTCACTAAAACTATTCTATGCCAGGCAAACAGAACTACTTGCTATTTACACAATGATGTTTTATAATTTTTATTCCTTGGGTCTTATTTTTTCATCTTCATGTCTTTGTTTAAACTTTCCTCTTCTACTCCACTTTCATCTATTAATATTTTCTATGTAAATTAGAGCTCAAATACTACCTCCTATAATGTTTTCTAATCTTTTCAACCAGAAGTACTCTCTTTCACTTCTAAAAATACATTAACTCAGTAATATATTTAAACAATATATATTGAGGACCTAATATATGCCAGATGATACCCTAATCACTGGAGGTCATGCCTTTATAGAGCTCATATTCTAGTGAAGACAACAGATAATTAAAAGGTAAACAAATTAGTAAATAATACAGTTTTGGAAACTAATAAATACTAAGATAAAAATAAAGCAGAGTAAAGAAAGTTGAGGTGGGAAGTAGAAGGATTTTTTTGGTAGAGTTTCAGGAACAGCTTCTCAGGATATTTGAGCAGAGAGTGGAATAACATGACAAAATCTGCAAAGGGATTTCTGAAAGTAAACATTCCAGGCACAACTTAGAGCAAGAGTATAGGCTCTTTTGTGGAAATCACCTTGGCAGATTCCAGGTAATTCAGATACTACTTTCTTAAATATATACTTACTTTGATAAAGAAATCAGCCACTAGAACAATAGGTCACAAATCCTTCAGTCAGAGAAAGAAAATTATACCTTAAGGGAACTGATAGATCCCTAATGTTTTATTGGACAAGCATTGTGACAGTCTTGAAAAATATGTTGCCAGTACATTTTAAAAATAACATGGATTATTATCTCATGTCTGGATTATCAGTATTTTCTAAATATAACAATTTTCCTCCATCTGGAATATCACAAGACAATTTTTGACAAGGTCTTGAGTGATATTTTGTGTGAAAGAAAATTTATGATTAGATGGATTAAGAGACAGGGGGTGAGGGATTACAAGTGCTCTCTTCATATTCTTCCTGCATGAATTTTTATAAATGATAAAGCATTATTTTAAATTCTGTTAGCTAATTTTCAGCACCAATTTGTGTCATAATTAAGGCAGTATCTCTCTCCTTAGGTCATAAGCTTCTTGAGGTCAGGGCTATGTTTCCTTTATCTTGATGTCTACCACTTATTATACCCAATCTTGCAGAAGAATGATTCTCAATACCTATTTATTGAATAAATGAAATACACATATGTATATACTTTCCATAAGGCAACACGTTGCAACATCGTAGATTCTAAGTGCATTTGCTTTTTTTAAATTTGTTTTAAAATTCAGGGTCATTAGTTTTATGAAGTCTATATTGTTTGCTACTATGGACTCAGCACCTAGCTGTCCTAGCCTCTAGGCTTTCAACAAGTAGTGGTAGGCTCTCAACAAGTATATTGAACTAAAACTTTCCAGACTTTATACAATCAAATGGATATTGGTCTTCAAAGCAAAACAACTTGAGAGTCAATTTCCTTTTTACAATGATGCATCCCTTCATCAAAATATTCTTGAAAAATATTAATTGACTTCTGAATCAGATTACAGATTTCATAACAAAATTGATCTGACTTCTTTAATAAATACATCTGATCATTTACTAGTTAGAGTCACTGCCCTAAATAAAAAAAAAAAAATTTTCCCCAAAGAATTACTATAACAAAGCAATAATTGACTATGTGTTCATACTTAAACGGAAAAGTTCTCATCTGCATGTAAAAATTCAGATTTTACAAACAACATTAAGTACATTAATGAAGAAGTCAGCTCTTCCATAAAACAACAGTGCTTGCAGTCAGCAGAAAGAAAAAGTCTCAATAAAATGACTGAGCTTAAACATTTGAACAATGTAACTATTTTTAAATATGTATTATCAGCATCATTTTCAAATAGCCTTTTTGGCTTTTACTAATGCAAGGTCCATTTCCCCTTCGCTGATGAATATCATGAAGCATCTCCCTCTCTCCCCAGCATCACAAAGTCTATGCTGATGCGAGGGAATTCTTGGGAAGGTCCTCAGGTTGTACTCATACAAACAATAACATGCCTGTACTCTTGATGCGTTCCAGAATAAGGGGGTGGTGGAAGCTTTTGAATATGTATCTCCTTCCTGAAATGTAGTTCTTAGGGATGGCAAAATATTGTTTTTAAATTCTGCATCTGTGGCATTCCTTCCCCCATAAAAAACTAAGTTCTAATAGTGGCATTATCAACATGTCATATATCCTAAAGTATAAGTGAGATCCCACCATCTACAGCTTCTCAAGGGTAATTATCAATTCTCCATCATCAAATTTATGTGTATCAACCAAGCATGTCACAAACGGTGCCTTTTCCCTCCACCACACATCTTTTAATCAGATTACAATTCAGGGTGAGTTTTGGCAAGGGACTCATTTTCCTCAAGCAGTGATTGCATTAGCTGTCGCAACTGGAGTCTAAAGCCATGTACTTTGGGTCATATTTTCCTTGATCTAGTTCCATTCCAGCCTTTGGCAATATCAGCAGCTGTGATTATTATAACTACCCCCAGGTGACAGAACTTAGCATTTCATTTCGGAGAGGAAAAACAAAAAGGCAGGAAAAGGATGGAAGGCTTAATATTTATACAATGTTTATGACATTCCCAAGTACCCTTACAGTTTAAAGAACAAACATCATCTAATCCCGCCTGCCTGCGATGAGAGCAGAGGGCACCATATTATGGGTCATCACTCAGGCAATAGTGCATTACCAATTCCTTTTCTCCCCCAGTAATTTGAGTCACATTGAAAAGAAAAAAAAAGTTGCAATTATTTAAAATCTTTTTCCAGCCTCAGTGCTGCTGAATGCTGTGTTGGTGTTCTCATGCTGCTCTTTGTTCTTAATTCCTATGCTGATCAAGGAGAAATTGATGCTGAAAAACTATCTTTTCAAGATTGACATTTATTTTGTAATCCAAAGCAAACAACAAACAAACAAACAAGCAAACAAAAAAATTTTAAAAATCTGACATATCACCTAAGAAGAGAAATGTTAATTTCATAGAAAAACTTAAGTTACTTGTTTTCTAAGTTATGAGTTAATGAGAAACCCAACATAAGCTCACATACTTGTGCCAAATCTCTTTCAAAATACAATAATTGAAGAGTTTCACAGTTTAAAGCAAAGCAACTGGTCTTGCATATAAAGTATGCCTGCACCTCTGAGATGTTGATGCTCAGAGCACAAGCATATTAGTCATTATGTTTTGTGTGCTCAGTTTTAACAGTGCTCTTCTGGGGACAAGGGCTCAATTGTGAAGATTTGCTTTTAATTTTCCTTTTATTTTAGTTGGATCCTACCCAGAATTCAACAGGGTCTTTTCCTGGCCAGCATATTTGAAAGAAGTTGTCTTCCTTTAATAGCTTTAAGTATGACTATAACTTCCTATTACGTCAGTCTTGATGAGCTTTTGTGGTGCAGGTGAAAAAATACCAGGCGAGCAGAAGTGGGCTATAGCACTTAAATCCTAAAGACGCATTCAAAAACCTAATTCAGTTCATAATTCTAAACCAGTTTAATGCGGAGGATTTTGATTTGCAATGACAGAAGAGATTTTAGAAAATGTTTGCTTTTATTTGAGTGGAATCCACCCACCTACCTCTCAGGCCCGGCAGACGCTATAATTTATTTGCATTTCCTTGTGCGCGCACACCCTTTAGCAATTCAGTCCTCCACAAATGAGCTATTAAATGTGCTACCCACCAGCTTTGTCTGCCACATGTAGATGGCTTAGTGAAAATAGAAGCTTGACAACTCAGTCACTGGTGAATTTGAGGAGGAGAGTGAAGGGGTGACAGCATTGGTCAGAAACTGGGCAGTGAATCTTGCTTCTATCTTTTGATAGCGCCTCCTTGGCTGTATGCTGGGAACCTGGAGATCAAAGGTCAGTTGTGGGAAGTGGATCTGGCTCAAGCAATTGGGCTCCCGTCTACCATATGGGATGTCCCAGGTTCGATTCCCAGGGCCTCCTGGTGAAAGCGAGTTGGACTGTGAGGCGAGCTGGCCTACGCGGACAGCTGTCGCAACAAAAAGAGACAAAGAGGAGAGACAATGAGAGGCACAACAAACCAGGGAGCTGAGGTGGCTCAAATGATTGAGTACATGTCTCCCACATCGGAGGTCCCAGGATCGGTTCCTGGTGCCTCCTAAAGAGAAGACGAGAAGAGAAGACAAGCAGACACAGAGAGCACAAAGCAAATGGACACAGTGAGCAAGACAACCAGTACAAAAACAACAAGGGGGTGGGGATAAATAAATAAAATAAATCTTAGGAAAAAAAAAGGTCAGTTGCATTGCCAAAACCTTGCCCCCAATATGCTGACACTTGAGGGTGTAATAGAAACCCCCGGGGAAATTCCTCCTGTTATAAAACTACTCAGCAGCTTTGCACAGATAAAAAAATCCAAAAGCATGCCACTTTTTCTCAGCATCCTTTGATGCAGCGGTACCTTTCACTCTGTCCAGCAGGGTTATAGTTCCTATAAACACCTCAATGGCCTCTCACATGAAAGTCATGTCCTTTTAATGTACAGATCAAACACATAAGATAAAGTTTTCTTCACCTTGTGAGTAGAAAACAGCATAGTGTCTGGTAGAGGCTAAAGTGTTCAAATCGTTTAGATGCTCAATAGTTGTTCCATCCTACTAGAAAGTTAAAATGAAAGCATTTGGAAGCTAAAATATCCTTAACTGGTGCATAACTGCTGGTTTGTTGCTGGCCTACAGCATATGTGTTTAAGGAGTTTACAAAATAGTCTGAACCATGGAGGCTGGGGAGTGAGAGGATACAAACATGAAACATTTTCTATGAATCACAATCACTGCCTTAAATTATGCTATGCTAAGGAGATTACTCTGCCCCAAATCCTACCATAACTCCCCATTTCACCCAGATTAAATTCCAATTCTCTTAAAGTCGCCTAAAATGATGACATCTCAAATCCTCTTTCCATCCCTAGTTACATCTCTACTCTCATCTCTAACACCTGCTTCCTGAACTCCTTGCTCTTGCTTGAACTTGACAGTAACGCTCCTCTCTTAGGACTTTGCATAAGCCTTTCCTTTTTCCTGGAATGTTCTTATAGTTAGCCAGATGACTAACTGTCTTCGAGTCATTGCTTAAATCTTAGATGCTCATTGAAGTCGACTTTGACCACCTATTTAAAAAGGAAACTGTTTCCTTATCCAATTCCTGATTTTCATTACCCTGCTCATTTTTTTTTTTTTGCCATAGCACTTTTCACCCTCTAACATAGAATACAACTTACTTACTTTTATATTTATTTTCTGTACTCCCCCACTACAATGTTAAGCTCTTCAATTGCAGAGATTTCTATTTTGAACTAGGATTTATCCAAAGCACCTAGAACTGTCTTGGCACATGGAATATGCTAAATAAATCCTTTGTTCAATACATGAATGAAGGATTTTTCCTGTCATTTAAGGTTATGTTTAGCAAATGCCAGAAATTTCCAGTCACTTTCAGGTAAAATAAAAGACCAGGCCAATTTAACACAGTTTACAATTTTAATCCTCTCCTTTATGTCCAACACTTGCTACCTTCAGCCTGAAGAACTTTGAGTGAGGACACAGGTGTTGTAGTTGGATTTTGCTCATACTCACTGGTAATTGCTGTCTTTGGAATGGCAGATTGGTAGTCAAATGCTGCTTGGAGTACAGTTGCAAGGATTTAGGAGCCCTGCAGCAGAGATCTCTCTACCACATATTTACCAGGAAGGGAGATGTGATCTGGTTTGACATTTCTGGACCACTTCAGTTGTCCCCAACAGAATTTTCTCCCACAGTCTTTTCCTTCTGGGTTTTTCTCACCTTGGTCAGTGCATCAATCAGGGTTTCTGGAGATGTATATTATTGGCTAACACAATTGCATAGTCTGGCAACTCTGGGATCCATAGGGAAGGTTGTCAGACTGGAAATTCCAGTAAGAGTTGATGTTGAAGTCTTGAATCTGAAATCTATGGGGGAGACCAGCAGACTAGACATTCCAAGGGGAGTTGATATAGTTTTAAGGCAGAATTTCTTCTCTCTGGAAACCTTCAGTTCTTTGCTCTTAAGGCGTCAAACCAATTGGTGATCTCCTTAACTTAAAGTCAACTGATTGTATATGTTAATCCCATCTACAAAATACCTTCCTAGCAACATCTAGGACAGTATTTGACTAAACAACTGGACACTGCTACTAAACCAATTTGACACATAAAAGTAATTGTTACAACCAGGTACTGCAGCATGGTTTATGTCTAGTTATTTCCATGACGCCCACAGAAAGTTTATACATCCTTGACTCATCACATGGAGGGAGGGCCAACAGCTCCATGGCCTGCCTGCTCTTTACCCTGCCATCTTTCTGCAGTCTTCTTCTGCTCAAAAATGCACAGGGTAAACTACAAGTTTACACCAACATCCAATTTGAGAATATGCTGTTGTGATTCTGTCCATCTCATGACCATCTTATATCTTATTGAGGGATTTTCTTGCCAACCTACTTAATTGGCATAGGGTGAGGTGAGGATTGGCAGTGTACAGAAAAGAGAGTTTGAAATTATTTTATAAATCTCAAAAAGAGAAAGATTATGTTTTTGAACTAATCTATTCCTGTGGGTGTGATACCCTTTGGTTGTTTTAAATTCAGTTGAGGATCCTTTGATTAGATTACTTGATAAAATTGCTTTAGTCTCTGCCCCCTTGCTGGGTCTGATATAAATGGAAACACATAGAGAGACAGACACATAGAGACACAGGAAAAGGAAGCCGCCATATTTGATCCTGCCATGTGAGAGAGGTTTCACTCACAGCTGAGCTGCAAAGGGAGAAGCTGCTGAGAGGCTCAAAGAGCTGAGGCCCAGAGAGAGAGAGAAAGAGGAGGCCCAGTAAGAGACAAGACTATGCCAGGTTTGCCTATAGCTGCAGAAAGGCAAAGACCTCGACAGATATTGGTGGCCATCTTGCTTTGTCATGTGGTAGCTGAATTTGGTGAGAAAACACTCCTTATGGTGCCCTGATCTGGACTTTTCCAAGTAAATAAATCCCTTTTCCCAAATAAATCCCTTTTATAAAAACCAACCTTCTGGTACTTTGCACTGACAACCTTTTGGCAAACTAAAACAGAGAGAAAAGCTGCAACAATTCCCCTCTAGACCAAAGATTCCTAACTCTCACCATTACTAAATACAAACAGCTCTTATTACAAAGTTTTGGGGAGGAAAGTCATGGTACTGATGGTGTAATAATATCGTGACCAATTATGCAACCTCTTAGTAAATCCTGAGATGTGTCAGCTGGTTTACATTTAGGATATAGGGTATTTGGTAACATTTATTTTCAGGTTTAAGCCTTTAGAAAATTTACAGGCAAAAGAAAAGTCTATTCAGCATCATGTTTTAAGATTCACCCATAAATAAAGAATTTAATTTTTGGATTAATAATTTGTGGATCATAATTTTTTTTTCTTAATTCAAAATTATTTATTTATAAGTGACATCTGGAAAAATATTGTCATTGAAATAGTCTTTGAATTAGACTCTTTGCTTCCTTCCATGCCCCTCTATAATCTATTATAAACACAACAGAGGACATGATTCCTTTAAAACATAAGTGAAATCACACCAATTTTTTGCTCAAAACCCTAATACATACACATGCACACATACATATTGTATATATTCATTTATGCTTAAATGAATTGTTCATTTATTCTTGCCATAATTTTCTAATGTATTATATACACTTAAAATTTTTTCAAAAATGTGTTTCTAAAGGATGATATAATATTTAAATAAAATAAAAAGTATACATTTAATTTCCACACTATATGTGTTGTACAATGTCTGCCATTCCACACTGGAAGCCATAAATCTAAACAATGAATTTGGAGTTTCAGCCCCTTTTTCACTGGGAGTAAAGAAAAAGATCTGGCAAGCATAGGATAAACATGAAGGACATAACTTTCCTGTCCTAGGACACTGAACAATTCACACCAGGGGTCCAATTAATTAAACAGGAATTTTTAACATTTCTGAGTATCACAGATTACTTTGACAGTCTGTTAAAATCTATGCACTTATGTCTTCATTGGTTAAAATATTTTAATTGCAGTATAGTAAATTAATACCACTGCATTAACTATTAAGGTTTTGTGGTGGTCCATTAAATACTATAATTTTTAAGTAGTAATATTTTAAGATATCTGTAGCAAACACAATGTGATATGAAAATATCTGATTTGTATTGATGATACTACTGTGTGTTTTTGACAAAAATTATACTGAAGAAAAGCAAACTTTCAGTTAGAGGTTAGTGAAAATAAAGATGTATCTTTTTACTATTCAGTTCACAATTCCTCTAAATTCTATCCTGGACCCTTTGGGAATCTTTGTCATTCAGTTAAAAAGCTTTGAGTTAAACTAATATACTGGGGCCTATATCCCTAAGAGAAGGAAGTTACCTTAATTTCCACCTTATCAATTCATTTATAACAGCATATGTATTTATAGTATTTGGTATGTATGCACATTACAAAGTGTTGTATTTAAATATTTCAGATATGCCCAATTGCTTAATATTAATAATTAATACCTATAAGTTATAATCATAATATTTCTTCTACATATGGCATTAAAAATTTTACTTTTATGGTATAATTCTCATATTCATAAGAAAGAAAAACTCAGTTGAATTTGCATTATATTTAAGGACCTACAAAAGCAATTTTCTTTTCAAAAAGTTCAATTATTTGTTTCTAATCTCTCTCTTGTTTGAATATAATTTCTCTCTCCCCAATTTAGTTTTCATTATATTTCTAATTATATTTTTCCAAAGCTAAAATTAGACCATTGGGCCTAACAAATCATGGAGGATCAGAGAACTTTCCACCCTCATATTGCTAATCAACTTACAAACATTTCTTGCTCATTTCCTTTAACAGAATAAAGAAGAGAGTACCACACTGCTCAGGACAACCAAAGGGCCAGAAGATAAAGTTGGAAAGGTTGTGTAACATCTTCTCTAATATCATTGCATGATTTATTCTTTTGAGGGTTTCCTTACTAAGTGTCTTAGTTTGCTAAAGGCTGTCAATGCAAAAATACCAGAAATGGGTTGGTTTTCATATTAGGATAAAAGCTTAACATTCCAAGGCTGAAAAAATGTCCAAATCAATGCATCATCTGAGATGTGTTCTCACCAAAGGTGGGCTGCTGGAAGATCTTGGAATCCTGCCTTGTGGCAAGGTAAGATGGTGGTTTGCCGTTCTTTCTCACTACTTTCTCCTCGAGCTCATCTGTTGCATGATCAGGTATCTCTCCCTGGACTTGTCTCCTTGAACCTCTCCAGGCTTCTCTGTCTTTCTGCAGCTGTAGGTAAGCCTGGAGTCCTCTCTCTCACATGGCAGGGTCAAAATGGCAGAGCTCCCTTTCTCTGTATCTCTTCTTTCATTTCTCAGTTTATATAAGACCCCAGCAAGAAGGTTGAGACCCAGCCTCACTGACATAGTCCAATCAAAAACCCTAAAGTGATCTAATCAAATAATCTAATCAAAGTTGCCTTAACTGAATCTAATCAACAGATTAAAATACTGTAGAGTCATAAAAAGTGTCAGACAGCTTTTTCTTGCTCCCTCTTTTGAAATATCTTTTTCCAGTGGTGGGTGGGGAGGTTATATATATTAGACCTCATATGAAAAACATTTGAACCAGGGACAAGTTTGGAGGAGCATGTATATTCATAGTAGCAGTAGTAATACTTTAAGTCTCAGGAATGGTTGGTTCATTCAACTTTTCTTTTTCTTCTTGTCCCAGATTTGACTTTTTATGTATGTCTAGAATTTATTTCACTAAAATTTTAAAATTTATTAGTTTGGATTGTGTTTTAGTTTACTTGTTGCTAAAGCAAAAATGATGCAATGGGTTGGCTTAAACAAAGGGAATTTATGGGCTCACAGTTTTGAGGCTAGAAGTCCAAAATCAAGGAATCATCAAAGCAATGTTTTTTTTTTTACCAGAAGACTGGCATTCTGGGGCTGGTTGCTGGTGATCCTTCTTCCTCGGGTTTTCTGTAACATGGCAATGCATATGGCAGCTTCTCCTGGCTTTTCCTTTTCTTTGGGTCGCAATGACTTTCAGCTTCTGGCTTGCTCCCTCTGGCTTTCTCTCTTCTTGTGGCCTTCCCTATGAGGCCTTTTGTACTAAGATTAATACCCATTCTGATTCAGCTAGGATGCACCTTAACTGAAATAACCTTATAAAAGATGCTACTTAGAAGAGGCTTACACCCACAGGAGTGGGTACGTTTAAGAACATGTTTTTCTGGGCTATATAACTCCAAATCATCACAGGCACCATATGCTATCATTCAAAATTCTATTGCATCTGTAGTTGGTCCTCATTTTAATGTTGTATTTTAATCATTTTTAGGCATAACATGTCCAATAAATTGAAAGTATTTTAAGTATACAGTTCATTTCAATATTAATGGTAATTTAATTTGTCTCCAATTATAAACATTCTTCTATACTTATCTCTGTTCATGCCCTATTTCTAATGCCCATCCACGAGGAGATCTTTGTTGTAGCCTTTTTAATCTGTGAGTTGTGAATCAGTAGCAAGTTGTAAAACTGTGCGTTGTGAGTCAGTAGCAAGTTGTAAAATTAATTTAGTTGGTCATTGCCATTATTTAAAATTTAGATAAGAAAGAAATAGCAAATATTAGAGTGCAGCACACATAGTAAGTATAAATCGTGTTCCATGAAACAAGTTTGTCAATTTAACATTTATACGCATGTGTTACTATATCCCAAGGTAAGATGACATGTTTACTGCAGTCCAAGAAATAGAAAAACAGCCAGCTAGGATATATTCTCAAAAGTAGAGCCCCTGTATATTGAGATGGATACTTACAGTTTAGCTTTTCTTCTTTTTAATGTCCCTCTGAGCACATCTTTGTTGAAGTTCCAGTAAGGAACCAACTTCTCCTTTTTCTCTTCTGTTTATGGAAGATAGCCTTTCAGGGTCTAAAGGTGAAATGTGTGTGTCTCTGACTTTTCTTTCAGGACCTGGTCTCTGTATTGTGTCCTGTTAGCCCCAGGAGGCTGCTAAATGTGCAACTCAATTTCTCAGTCTCCTTCTTGCTTCCTTCTAGACTCAGAAAATTCCTTATAGAAGAAATAATAGAACTTAGCACTCTGCATTTCTGTTTTTTGGACCTTGGTCCAGTAATTCTTTACTATATTGCTTATATTCTCATGCCTTCAAAGATTTTTGTTTGCGTGTTTGTTTGTTTCCATTTTTTCAGCTTTTCTAATTGTAATAAGTGGTAGGGTTGTTCTGAATTACCCACCATTACTGGGAGAATTTATTAAATTTCTTAGCACCAATATTTAATTTAAAATAAGAAAGTCTAAAAATAACAGTGTATCTATTTCCTCTCTCAGTCAAACAAGGAAAATAGTATACTTTAACTTTCCTTTAAACATCCTGAGCTCACAACTTCCTCTTACTGTCAATAAATTTACTTACAGCCCGTTTCAAATACATGTAACAAATTCTTCTTGTTATCCTATTTCTGGGACTATTAACTTTGTCTCAGTATTTATTTTCATCACCATTGTCTACAATATTGTGGTTCACTATTTTTTATTATGCAGCTCCTTTTCTCTGGATTAATATTGAGGATACATAATATCCTTTTGTAATTTTTCAGGAAAAAAATTATGAACAGGAAACACTTAAGTCTTTGTATGCCTGAAAATGTATTTATTTTGCTATTAGTTTTACATAATAGCTTAACTGGATTGTAATACTAGATTCATAATTGTTCTCTCTTTACACATTGCTTCTGGTATCATTTCCTGTTTGCAAGCAGTATCTTGTCTATCTGATTGACATTTCTTTGAAATTTATGTATCTTTATCTGTCAGGTTTCAGGAATTTTTATTGCTGAATAATACCCACTGTTCTACAGTTTTAACAGAACAATTTGTTTATGTGTGGATTTAAAATAATCATCTGACCCAACTATCAGTAAGGCTAAGCAATCTGAGATTTAATATTGTCTTTATTTTAACAACATTATGAGATATAATTCAGCCATTTAAAGTGTACAATTGAATGGTTTTTAGGGTAATCACAGAGTTGTGCAACCATCACCACAATCTAATTTTAGAATATAGTCATCAAACTCCAAAAGAAATTCCACATTTATGAGCACTTAATCCCCCTTCCTAATCTCGTAGCCCCGAGGCCACCACTGGCCTTATTTCTGTCCCAATAGACTTGCCTAATATGGGCATTTCATATAAATGGAATCATATAATATGTGGAATTTTGTAACTGTTTTTTTTTCAATGGGCATAATGTTTTCAAGGTCCATCCAGGCTGCACTATGACCAATAATTTAGTAATTTATTCTTTTTTATTGGTTAATAATATTCTATTATATGGGCACTCCACATTTATTTATCCATTTATTAGTTGATGGATAATTGGATAGCTTTCATTTTTTGGCTGTATGAATAATAATGCCATGAATATTTGTGTATAGATTTTTGGGTAGAAATATGTTTTCATTTGTGTTTCACATTTTAGATAATATATTGTAACAACTTTGGCTGTTGATCCCCCAGTCCTTTGGATCTTGCTATTTTGGTTGCTTATTTGCTTATTTATTTGTTTAGTGACTTGGTTGTGTTAATTCAGTGAAATCTATTTTCCCTGCAGTGTGGAGCCTCTCAAACCATTCCTCAGCCTGTACATCCTTGAGCCTCCACAAAGTCACCTTGATTCCCCAAACCAAGTGATGACAGTCGTTTTAGCAGGACTCTTTTGACTCTCTCTTTCCATGGACTCCCAATTAAGCCTCTGGCTGATCAGTCTTTATTGGTATCACACCCAGATTTTAGCCTCCATTTACTAATAACTCATCACTCCATTGCTTTTGGCAATGACCTGGGATATAGATTGCTCTACACCATTATCAAATTAAAGTCAGGGCTTTTTGCAGATAAGGTCCGTAAGACAAGTCAATTGAGGCTTGCTCCAAACTTAGGAGGATTGTCTTTATCCCTCATTCTCCCTGTTAAACTTCTGGTTGGACTACCATTTCACACACGGATATCATGGAACTACTAGCGTCCTCTTAAATTGCTAACTACCTAAATCTTAATTGTTTTTGACAGCAACCTTAGGCTTGAACTTCCCTATACTATATTCCAAATGAAGTCAATCCTCTTAGGGAGAGCTACAGTGCTTTCTATTCATAAGGCCTGGTTGCTACCCTGGGCTGGAACTCTGCCACTCTTCCACAGATGGGAGAGGGACAGTGGCCTGCTTCTCTTGAAATAACATATCTGCTCCATGGGCAGGGCACTGGGTGGGTTGGCAGCCCATAAACTTATCAACTTGCATTTCCTGACATGGAACTTCTGCCATACAAATGAACTGTGAGTGGGGTAAATGAAGCCCAGTATTTTGGACCTGCAATACCTGTGGTAGAGCTTCCATTCTGAGAGTGGGAATGGAATGGAAAAAGTGATCAGTACAATTCTTGGATGCACTTGCCTACAATAAAGCTTCTGCTAAAAAAGGGCAGAAGGCTATGAGAATGCTGGTGTCTTGTTCTTCTCTAGAAGAAACTTTCACCCTGGACTGGGAACATGGTTGAAAGGGAGCCCTGTGCTTTTTATTATACCCACCTAGAATAGAGCTTCTATCACAGCAATCTTGGAGGAGCAGGTTGCAGCTCAAATTCCACAGACTCTCATTGTTCTTACCACGATTTAATAGATTTTTTTGAATACATGTCTCTGTATTTACCATACACTTAGATAATTTCAGTATACTTTAAAGGGTTGTCTTTTATAATTTACATGAGTTATAGTTGCTTCTTTGGGGAGAGAATTCTTTGAGCTCCTCATACCACTATTCTGGATGTGCTTCTCCCCATATCTTCTCTTATAGATGATTATTTCTGAGTCATTACCTCTCTGGCATTTTCTCTATTCCCTCCCTCTAAAACATCTATTTTGGACCTATGTTGGAGCTTCTTATATTATCTTTATATCACTTGAGAAAACTTTCATTTGCAAATAACAGAATACCCACCCAATTAATAGTACTTTACCATGAGGATTTTAATGTTTATTTAACAAGTAACCAAGAGATAATCAATGAATAAAGTTCTTTTTATTTTTCCACCCTATCTTCCTTAGGGTGTTAAGTACTCATTCTTATGTTGTTTGTCTCATGATTGCAAGGTATCTGACACAAATTAAAGTGCTGTATATGCATTGAAGTATGGAGGAAGGGTAAGTTGCAATGCCTAGGTGTCTCATCTTGCATCTATTCATGTATTCTGGAAAATAAAATACTCAAAACCCTACAGCCTAATTAGATTCCCCTTATATTTTATATCCAGAAATTGTTCAATGGCCACTTCTATTGCAAGGAACTCTTAGAAAATAAGTTATCTGTCTCTTTTTAAATCCCCTGGAGTGTATTCCTAGAAAGCGAGAAGGGCTGGGGAATGGCTATTGGGTTAGATAGCTACAGAATTACCCATAATATTCCATGGGTAAACTCTTTCAACTTTTCTTTCTAGTGTCCATATCTTTGTTGTTTTGTACTGTGTTCTAAAAGATTTCTTTAGTTCTAGCTTATGATTTACTAAATCTCTTTTAATCTGAGTCTAGTTTACTATATACCCATAAATCCATAAATTAACTGTTATCCTGTTGTTGCTTTGCAGCTGATACTGCTTACCATATTTCTGTTTTTAATTTCTAAAGTTTCTTCTAGAATCCTTCTTATAATTGCCTATATTTATTCTATAAATTCCTGCTCTAACTTTGTGGATACTAGTCCTAGCTCTAACTTTGAAAACATTTAGAACGCATATTTTAATATCTTTTCTTTCTGATTGTTCTCTTGTCTGTTTCCCTCGATGTGGATTTTTTCCATCTTTCAGATCAGCAGGCTGTATTTCACTGCCTGACTTCCTCATGTGTTCTGTAATTTGTCCATATGAATTTATCTTCTACAGGATATTTATCTTCTCTGTTATATTTCCTTCACCTATTCCTTTGTCATGAATGTTTCCCAAAAGGACAATATCATCCCAGCCCATGCACTGTCCTCAAGTATGTTCTAGCTTTTAACAATATGGTTTCTAATACAATATGATGGCTTTGCACAATGAAAATATCACAAGCATATGCTTTTTAACTATTTATTGGAAACAGAATGGCATAAGGGGAAAATCATAGGTATAGACAAACCTGGCTGTAAAACATATCAGCTATGTAATATAGGAAAGGTCATATTACCTCTTTAAGCCTTTGTTTTCTGATATGTAAATTAGGAATTACAATGCTGACCCTGCATAGTTGTAGTGTGGTTTCTAGCAGTGTATATCAAATACTAGCAAATTATCAGCACATAATAAGTACTTAATAAATGATAGCTAAAATACAGATTATATTAACATATGCATTACATCATTGGCATATATAATTACATCAAGTATTTCTGTAATAAGTTAAAGCATCCTTGATGAGGTGATATGTCCACTAATTTGTTTATCTGGAAGTGGTTTGAACACAGTACAAAGCAAGAAAGATATGGACAATAGGAAAGGAAAGTGAAGACAACAATAGCATTTACCTCATAAAGTTGATCATTGAATCAAAGATAAAATGCTTATAAGGCAATAAACACAGTGTCTTTTATAAGCTGTCAATAATTTTAGTAACTTGAGAATTATGATCATATTCAAAATATCATTTTGAAGAACACCAAATTCTTAATGGAATATCAAGCAATACTGATATATTTACGTCTATGTATATTTGGGCCAGTTTTGTTACTGGTATAGAATGGTGGAATTTGCATAGGCCATGGAATCAAAGACAGGGATTTCAATCTTTTGCTGCCACTTATTTGGATTAAATAGCCAACATGCAAAGTTCTAGGTAGAGTGACTGATATATAATATCATATTATATCAGAACATAAGACGATATTGCATTTATTCAGTATAAAGTTGGTAACTCAGTGAGTTACTCTTCCCTAATCTGTTGTAGGCCGTAGGTTAGTTGTAGGGATTATGTGATGAACATAAGCAGTGTCTTTCCTTGTAGAGCTTGACACAATCTAGAAATTATGGCGTGCATGAAGTTATGATGAGCTCTCCAGAGTTTCCCTTTTCTACAGTTCAAACTAATATGAATTTACTATTTGTTCATTAATTTTCTCACTATTATACACTAGCAAATAAGACTTATCTGTTACTAAGGGATTAAGAACAATTTATGGTAGAAATCTTTACAATAAAAAAAAATCTTATTCCAATGTCACTTTATTTTTTTCCTGTAAACTGGAAAAAGATCTGCATCATTTGAATTTAGCAACAGAACAACTTTCCCAATCACAGGGCAATGGTGCTTCATGGGGCTAGAGTATGAATTCAGCCATCTAGTCCCCTTTAACTTCCACCACCTAATTTAAAAACAAGGAAGACAGATAAAGCAAGTTCAATATATTAGTAAATGGCAAAAGTGAGTAAAAGGCACAGTGGTATATAGAATACATATCTCCTAACTCCAAACTTTTCTTTAATTGGCTTGGCCAGGATACACACCAAAAAATCATTTTTTTTTCTCTTTGCGAAATTCATCAACATTGACCATTTTTGACATGTCTTTTAAGCAACTGCACTAACCCATGAAGTATTTAATTGGTATTGTCCTTTTTACAGTAAGAAAATTCATGAAACTGTCTCATTATAGGAAAGGAGTGATGGTGCATACAGCTCTGCATAAATAACACTTTGACAATGGAATAATATAATAACTCATATTCAAAATACTGAAACTCTATATTCAAATTGACTTACCATTCGCTTGTAATTTATATAGCCTGAAGTCATCTGTCTTTTCCCTAACGATATAGAGCAGATATCAGGAAATAGAAACAAGATAAATTCTTTTTCTAGTGACATTCTCAGACCTCAAAAAGTCTTGCCAGAAACAATTTGCCCAGATTTCAAGAAACTCCTATTTAATTTTTAAAATTTAATATACATAAAAATGGACTGATCTTACCTTTGTTTATGATGCAGTAGTTTATATAGTTTATAAGTGCATATATATGCATGCTGTGATCAAAATATAACATATACATACAATGAGTATTTGGTTCAGTTATTCTCAAATACTAAGGAACAGTCCACTTTGGACAGATAAAAATGCAAAACAAAACATTGAAGTCTTCAAAGTATGGACTTGGGCAAGTTATTTATCTTCTCTGAGCCCATATTATCATACTTGCTTTATAATGTGGGAACTAAAAGAAATAATCAATGCTTTCAAATGAAATAATGTAAGCAGAGATACTCTGTAAAATTTAAGTCAAAAATACAAATTTAGGCTTATAACGAGATAACTATCAAGTCCAATTGTATCTGTTGACCACATTTAGCTAAGACCTTTAACATGCAGTCAATATGATTTTATTTTACATTTGTTACAGGGGCCAAAAATCACACAAACAAATAGAATATTCACCGTTCTGGTCTTTTCACTGGCAATTTCTCTGCGGTCAGTAGGGTATTTCAAGAAGGAAGACGATGGAAAGTGAAACAATTGTACCTGTCACAAAGAATCAATGAGGCAGAAGGTAGGTTTAAAATAGGATCAGGCTAGTAGTCCCTGATGCCTCTGCTTCCAACTTCCACTAATAAACACATAAAAGACAGAAATTTTAAAAATTTCCCAAGGCATAAAACTGTGACTGACAGTCAGCCAACTGCCAGAACGTGGGAAGGATTTACTTTCACTAAAAGGCTGAGAGAACTGGGTTGCAAAACAGCCAATGTCATGCTTGTGCTAGGCTACCCTCGTCTGATTACCTGAAAGTAGGTAAGAAAAGATTTATTTTCTGTCCCATTGTCTGTCACTCTCATTAAAAACAAAACAAACAAGAGACCAAGGATTGCAGAATATTGGGAAGCTATCTCTTTTTGGTATGAGTGCTATTTTTTAAATATCCAAAAGGCTGTTCCTCAATTCCCCTTTCAATGCAAGCCTTTCTTCATCCAAAAGGCCACGGAAACTCCCATATATCCTAGGAGAGCTGAAGCATGGGAGGCCAAAGGAAATGGAGTTCCTTCTGAGGAACATACTCTCTACCAGTGCTCAGCAAGATTATCTAGGAAATCTAATTCCACAGAATGATAATGCTGGAATCCTGAATCTACAGATCCCCTTCTCTACTTCCAGAGATTCTGAATCCAGCTTCTCTGAAGAGGGTCCTGAGGACCCATATTTCATCATATCTTCCATGTGCTCATAGGAACAGAGCCCTGTGTGGAAGCCACTGATTTAAGGATCATAACTGAGGTGTCCAGCATCTTTTTCCTTGTTTATTATGGCCTCTGAAATCACAAAATAATTTCTATAACATTTTTTAACTGTTACATGTCAGTTCTTTCTTGATAATGAAAATTAGCTTCAGTGCAGTAATTTCCCTGAATAGTTTGTCCACCTTGCCAGCAAAGAAATTTCCAGCAGGATAAATGGAAACTTTATGAGATTTCTCTTATTTTTGGATAGACAAAAGTTTACTACAATAACATCACCTCAGATCTCGACTTTGTAGTAGCTCTTTTATGTAGTATCATTTATGCCCTCCATTTAGTTTCAGATGAGTTTTCACCTTCACATGTATTCTTCTGTATAGAATGGTATCCTCTGCTGACATGCATTGCTCACCCTCTTATTCTATAAAAAACAAAACAAAACAAAACAAAAAAACTATTTTTAAGTAAGATATATTCTTCCATTGCTATATTCCAATTACATATCACTTTATCGAATATTAGTTATACATATGAGATCTTTATAATCTTGTGGTAAAATTTCCTTTTGACTTTATTTATTATCATACTCTGAACATTTGATTAGAGACCTTTATGGCATTTACAAGATCCATCCCCATATGCTTGTTTGGAGAGGAGAATTTCAAAGATGGGCATTCCTTTGAATAACAACTGAAGAGAGTAATTCTGGCATTTAATATTTATTTAAAAAGAAAGCAATTGTAATTATCATAAGTCAACTGGTCACAGGAAGACCACCCCTTGTGGCTTTTATCAAGAGATGTAATCTCTGATATAAAATCAAGTTAACCTGTGGTAGAATTGTAAGAGCAATTTGATTTCTCAAATTACACCAGAACTCTAATTCAATCATGTAGAAAGGGGAGAAACTAACATAACAACTGACTTACCAAGCACTACTTAATTAGTGAAAATGTTTTTCACTAATATCAGGAAGCTTCTGTTATGGTTCAGAGAGACCTAATAGTTTGGCTGAATGTCAATCTGTAATATACCGACAGAAAGAGGAGAGTATTTCAAAATCTAGATAGAATGGGTCTGCTACATCCTTAAATTTAATGACATTTTAGTAAATAAGAAGTATTATATTTTATGAAAACTATGCACAATTTTTAACACATGGTCGGATGTAGTTTTTTAAAGTAATGCATCCTCAAAATAGCTACATTTATTTTCAATTCAGGCAAAATGTTTGAAAGAAATATCATTGGATTGAAATGCTTCCTGGTTACACAGGTAGATATAGTTCTAAAGAAATGTCATTCATTAATTTTAACAAGCAAACCAATACTTAAACATTTATATGAATGTTTTCCCTTTGAAGTATTCATTTAAGGAGACTACTCATTTATTTTATCTTAGAGATGTTATTACTCAAAATATTTAGATAACTTCTCCGTGGGAATTGCTCTCCATGTATACAGCACATTCATTTAAATATCTATAATGGTGAAAAAATGTCTGTCCCATGGGAGCCGATTAAATTTCAAAAACATCTCAGAATAATCTAGAGGCAGGAGTTTGGAATAAAATTGATGATCAGGCTGAACGTTAGCATCTGGGTGTGGGATAAATCTAAAGGAAGGAAAACTAATTTGGTTTCATGGTTTATAACCTGCTTCTATGGCAATTCCACCTCCAATAAAAACAACTTTTCTAATAGTATCATTTTTTAAGTAAGCATATAGAGTCCCAATGATAAACCCTTATCAGATATGGAAGTCTGAGTATAGTATTTAAAATAAATCTCATTACTGTAGAGTCAGTTCCATATCTTCTGATATGATGCTTGGCATGTTATAGAAAAATATGGTGTTGGAATTAATGAATTGACACATGAATTAATCAAAGGATCTATTGCAGGAAAAAATAATTTAAAAACAAAAACACAATGCTTTTAAAGGTATTTTCTAAAATAATCCATAGTACCTAACTCCATTTATGCTGCTGGTACACATAGTACCTATACTTACTTACACTTTTAATTCTATTCATAATACCTCTACTTATATTTTGATAATGCTATTTTTTACTTAAAACACAATTTTGAATAAGAAAAATAGAAATAGTTCAATACCCTATTACGGGCCATGTGTGAATACCTGCCCTTTTCGTAAATAAGCAGTGCTACTTTTGACTTAGCCAAATTCCTAGCTAAATAAGGAAAATCATTTGTTTTTGTTTGCCTGAAATGCTATCACAAATATCACAAAAAGATTTTGGCTTAAATAATGGAAATTTATTGGCTTATTATTTTGAGCCTAGGAGAGGTCCAAACTCCAGATATTGGCAATACTTGCATTCTCCCTGAAGACTGTAGCTTTCTGGCACTGGTTGCCAGCAATCCTTGGGGTTCTTTGGCTTTCCTGTAACGTGGCAATATCCTCTCCATTCTCTTCTGGTTTCCTGCTGAATTCCTACTTCTCTTCCTACTTCTCTTATAAATATTCCAGGAATCTGGATTAAGACCCACTCTGCTTCAGTTTGCCACAACTTAACCAAAATTAACATTTTCAAAAGTTCTTATTTACAGTAGGTTCCCACCCACATTCACACAGATTACGATTAAGAAATTGTTTAAATTGGGGCATAAATTTCAACCTACCACACTACTTAAAAATTACTTAAACCCAGTTTTAATGTTCAAATATTTTCAAGAATTGGTAGCCCATGGCCAGCTATGCAATTTAACCTCTCCCTTGACATTTGTACTAAAGCATGGGCACAGTGAACTCCTTGCTCTTCCAAATCCTTTGAATGTGAGTTGCCCTGTCCATAGAAGGTATCATACACCTGACAACTCTTATTTATCTTTTGAGACTCAACTCTACTTCCTCTGTGACATTATAACAGAACCACTCACAGAGATTTAGTGTTCCCCTCACTAAAACTACATAATCACATATGTATATCTGTATTGTCATATTTATCATAAAATACTATAATTGTTTACATGTGTGTCTACCCTATAAACCTGGGGTTCTTTTGCACAGGAAGTTCTTACCTTCCAAACTTTGTATCCCAACCATCAGTAAAGTGTCTGACACATAGTAGGTGTTCAATAAATATCTGCAGAATAAATAAAGGAAACACACTTTATCAAAAGATTTTTAATAATGTTCTCAAACTTGAAACACTAATGAATCCTTTAATTTTGTCCTTTGCTTAGCACCATTACACACTGAAAAATTCCAATAATCAATACACAGTGAAATATCTCTAAATATACATTTTAAAGGATAATTTGGCTTAATGTTGAATATTATTATAAACACAATCCTTGAAAAAAAAATTATACTGCTAGATAACTAGTTCCTTGATAAGACTTTCAATTATTCATTGACTTATTCACATATATTTACTAAGAACATACATATTTAGAAATCTTTTCAATGTTTAAAGGATTTTTTTTAAAATTTATTGTACTTCAAAACATTTTACCTTCTTTGATTATAATATATTCCATTATACTCTAAACTGAAACCAAAAAGGAAAATTAGTGATTTCTGTAACTATATTTAATTCCAGGAACTTTCCTCAAAAAATTTAAAGAATCTAAAGCTTCTTTAAAAATAAAAAATTAAAAAATTAAAAAACAGTTCATTTTGAAGATGAAATGGCTTCTCACAGTAAAAGGTATTTTATTCTATACTAAAAAATAGTTCTATAATATATTTATTTTAGGTTTTTATATCAAATATATGATATATTACCTATTAAAATTGTTTTGAAGATTAAATACATAGTAAATAAAAAATATAATAAAGTATTTGGGATTATGGAGTCAGAGGTCAGACTGCTGTGTTCAATTTTAGCTCCACTAATACTGTGTGATCTTGACCAAATTCACTTATTAATTCAATCATTAATTCAGCAAATATTTATTGATCATTACTATGTATCAGACATTGTTCTAGGTGCTCAGGATTCCTTGGTGAACAAAAATCCCTGCTGTCGCAGCATGAGGCTGACCTTATATCTGAGGGAAGGCAAGCATATAAACACTACATGTCGTAAATAAGTGAATCCTACAGCATGATAGAGAATATAAATTACAGGGAAAAAAAAAAAGAAAAACATAAAGTGGGCTAAAGGATATCAGGATCGGGAATGTAGTGGAGATAGCAGGTTGCAATATTAAATAGGCTGGTCATGAGGTAAGGCTCATGGTGAAGGTGATACTTGAGCAAAAATTAGAGAAGTGGGTCTCAGTCCCAGTGAAACAGAAGGGAGAGCATTCCAGGCGGAGGGCGCAGGAGAGTGTGAGTGTGTGTGGAGTGTTAAAGAAATACGGAATTAGTTTCTGTGGTTAGAGCAGAGTTAGGCAGAGGGAAGGAAGTACAAGGAGTCAGGGCTGCAAGAGTCGGGGAGGAGAACATAGGGCTTTGTAAACCTTTGAAAGGACTTTGACTTTTACAGTGTGTGACATAGGAGCCACTGAAAGGTTTAGACCAGGGGTGGCCATGAGTACAGATGAATGTAAGTTGGGTGTGTGGAGAGCATTTTAGAAACAGAAACTCATGTTGGCAAGGTAAGTGACACAAACCTGATGAGAAATAATACAGATTCAGACCCGACGAGAGCCAGTGGATGTGCTGAGAAGTGGTCAGATTTTGGATATATGAGAATTTTATAAGTAACCTACTCCTAAAAGTCAGACTTTTCTGCACAAAAATGCTATTCCTCATTACTTTAAATTGCTAAAACCAAAATGCATTAACGAAACATAGTAGCTAAAACATAGCTTAAATAAAACTGTATATGAGTAATAAATTATGGTGTCAGAATGTAAAAAGCTTTGTGATCACCAAATAATTAATATGGATGTTGGCAAAGCATTGTTCTGTCAGTAACTTCACCTGTTAGCACCAGAACAATCTGAAAGGCCCATTTCCTTTGTAGAAACTCTTTTTAAAATGTCTCCACATGATTCTGACATTTTACAAATTGTATTTGGAAAATATTAAAGATTTTTTCCACATATCATTTTTATAAAATATTCATTTAAAATGTGTTAAAATGTTTGTTGAAATATTTATCAAAATGTTAAGAAATGTTTTATTATTTGGGTTTTGTGGCTGTATTGTTTTTCCTATGTAAAACTTACCTGAAAAAATGTTGTGTTAAGAGATATACATATTTCCCAGAAGTTTGGCTTAAAAATCAAGAGGCGAATGTTTTACCAGGAAAACATTAATTGAGGAGATTTTCTGCAGGGTATGCCTGCATTGTGAAGATCCAGCCAACAGGATTTTCTGATGGATTGTTTATGAAGTGTGAGAGAAAGACAAGAATCAAGAATGACTCTAAAGTATTTTGCCTGAGCAAACAGGAAAATTAGTACTGCCATCATACGAGATGGGGAAAGCTATGGGGTGAAGCAGATTTATGAGGGAGACAGGTGAGGGATACACATCAGGATTTCTTTTTGGGATACACTGAGTTTGAAATATCTACTAATATCTAAGAGATGGATATTCTAGTCTAGTGGATAGAAAAAAATTGGGGGTTATAGATAGAAATTTGGGACTCTTTGGATTATAGATGGTATTTAAGGTTTTTAAGGATGAGATCACCAAAAGAATGAGAGAAGATAGGAGAGAGAAGAGTACCAAGCTCTAAATACACTAATTAAGACACCTGGAGAAGAGAGGAATCCTTAAAGGAAAATGTGGTAGGTGGAATAATGCCTTCCCAAAGATATCCATGTCCCAATCCCCAGAACCTGTGAATCTGTTACTTGGAAAAGGGAAAGTAATATTACAGATGAACTTGCTAATCAGTAAACCTCAAAATGGGGAAATTATGCTGGATTATCTCAGCCAGTTTAATGAAATCAAAAGGGTTCTTAAAAGTAGAAGCAGGAGACACAAAACAAGTCAGTGTAAGAGTGATGCAATACATGAAAGTCTTGACTAGCAATTGCTGACTCTGAAAATGGAAAGGGCCTTGAGCTAAAGAATATGGGCAGCCTCTAGAAGCTGAGGAAGGCAAGAAAACGGATTCTATCCTAAAGCCTCCAGAAAGAACACAGACCTGCTGACACCTTGCTTTTAGTCCATTGAGCCCCATTTCAGATTTCTGGCTTCCAGAGCTGTAAGATAACACATTTGTGTTGTTTTAAGCTAATTTGTTACAACAGCAGTAGGAAACTAATATACTGAGCACAAATGAGTGATCACTATAGTAGCAGGAAAATCAAGAGAGTGAGTGTCAGAATACAAGTGATGATGATGCAACACATTTTCTTAACCTCTCAGTTTCCTCATTTGTAAAAATGGAATAATTAACAGTACCCATCACTATTTTATTGTTTCTCAACCTGAGCTGCACATTGGAATCACCCTGGAAACTTTTTAAAAATATGACTCTACCACCCACAAGATTCTTGTTTTTTCTTATTTACTAAGAATTTCCTTGTGGTTCTAATGTTCATCTAGGATTGAGACCTCTGATTTGCTCTATTGCTGTGAGAATGACCTGAGAAAATCCACGTAAAATGCTTGGAACACTTCTCAGCACTTAGTAAGTGCTCAATTAATACTAATCTATTTTAAGGAACATTAATTTACAGTTTAAGAAATTAAGTTTCAATAGATAAACTTGCCTAAAATCATAGCTTCTAAGTGGCAGCATCAGGTCTAACATCACACATAAGTTCATTCCAAAAACTGACTCTGCCTACAGAAACAAAAGAACAATTAGAAAACAAATGAAAGACCTCCTTTTTCAAATAAAGTTTCTTATCAATAACAGTCCACCTTGGTGCAACCAAATAGCTAAAATATATTAGATACTGATTTTATTTCAATAAATTTTTGTTTGGCTTTTTCCTTATTTTATTTTGTAATGTTTCACAATCAATGAGTTAAGATTGATTCAAATATGTTGAAGATGGTTGTGCCACAGTCCATCTTAACCCATCCACCTGAAAGTTTTGTATCATCAGATAGTAAGTTTCAGAAAAATTTAGTTTCCCCAAAAAGGGAATTATGGTGGGGGTAAGAAAAAAATGCACAACACCAATACCAACACTGCCATTTACTAGCTGTTTGACTGAGACCCTTAATAATGAATATAAAAATAGTATCAATAGCTAACATTGATTATTAATTTTCACAGCAATCTCATAAGTTAGGCACTTGAATTTCTCCATTTTTTTCAGATGAGAACTACTCTGAGCCAGTAACCTTATCTTTAAAATAGAGACAATGATGTAATACCACAGAAAAACTGCAAATAGAAAGAAAATATGGATTTTCTAATGAGAAGTACCAGAGGAAATGAAGTCTGTGGATTTTTTGGAGGGAAAAAAGCTACAAGAAAAATGCCTAAAATGACACTTGATAGAGATGAAGCAGCAAAACTAGTTTAATCTGAATGTGTGGGAAAGAACAAACTGCCAGTAAAAGGAAATACTTTATAGGAAATGAATTTAATTTTTCTCTCTCTATTCACTGTTTAGTGTCTGAACATTCAGGGAAGTTTTGTGCTTAAACTAGAGAGCAGGCAAAAGCTGCAAAGTAGAAGGTATGCCTGTGGGTTGCATGAAGTCAGGAGTTAAGGGCAGTGAAGCCAGAGGTAAAGGAAAAAGGGAGAAGGGCAACAGCAGTGGAAGAAAGGAAAAACGGCAGCTGACCCAGATATGAACCTAAAAGAAAATTTCTGCTTTCCTTCAAAGTTAGTGGGTACTGTTTTCTAGACTTGGTTCTTGAAAAGTACTACTCTTCTGACTTAATGATGGGTCCAGCATGGTTTGGAAGAGTACTAAAATATTGCACTGAAATCCTAGAATACCTGTGAATGTTGTAATGTGAACATAGAAACCTGTACATCCCTAGGACTCATAGGCTAACTTTCAAACAGAATAACGGGCAACGATTTCATTTGACATAAAATTTCTCTGTTTCAATAGTCAGCCTATATCCTTACCGTTTGATATGTATGTTGTTTATTATTCTGTGATAAATTCAACTCTCAAATGCAACATTTTCATAAAAGCACTTGCCACTCAGCTTTATTCCATAAACTAATTACACAGGAAATATTAATGTAAAATTGTGCTGAGATGGGTATTAAGACACTACCTATATTATAGTTTTTATTAGGATTAGAGATAATGCTGACAAAGTGTCTAACAGTTTTTGACACGTTTATAGCACTGAATAAATCCAGTTATTAGAATTATTAGAGGGAAGGTAGCATTGCAAGTACAACAGAATGTGTAATTGCGAAATTTTTGCCTTGAACTAAATTAAAATCACGAGAT
Organism: Cabassous unicinctus; assembly: GCA_029593785.1. Taxonomy (NCBI): domain Eukaryota; kingdom Metazoa; phylum Chordata; class Mammalia; order Cingulata; family Chlamyphoridae; genus Cabassous; species Cabassous unicinctus. The sequence goes on along the minus strand of JAQZBX010011104.1, from coordinate 13,145 downwards.
CCAATTCCATCTATCAAGTACATAAACATTAAATAACAAAATAATCTTCCTCAGGAAGAATCCTATGTGGAAATGGATTGAACAAGAAGTTCTTTGCCAAAATATTGGAGGAGTCCCTGTACAATTGCTAGGAACCTCCTACATGCTGGCACATTCCTAGTGGGTGCTCCAAACACAATCTCATCAGATCTCATTTGTTTTTCACTGCCCTCTCCTTGAATGTCTCAGCCAAAATACTGATGAGATGCAAATTCCCTCAGAAAATCTAGAATTCAAAAGAGCCCATTCCTTGCTTGTAATAAATCTATCCCTGTTTGCCAAGTGCAAAACTATTGGAATACATATTCTTTGGCATGCAGGTGAGAATTCTTGCAAAGTGTGTATAAAAGCATGTGACAATTTAAAATGTTCATGCTTCTTCTTTATTTTATACACCATGTTCAAGTGTCATTACAGTTCACAGCTAAATTGTGAATAAGATTCATTCTCCCCACATTTACAAAACCATATCACCTCTTTCCCTCTCTTATATGCCATATTGTTTCCAACTACAGCAGTGTGATTACTCATGTCAAAATCTCCACCTGTGATGATTTACAAAAATCATTCATTGGTATGTACTAAAAATCAGAATATTCATGGGCTGTGCATGATATTTTTTCAAAACTAATGCAAATCAAGAGGATGTAGAAACAGCCCATATTTTGCATCTAATATTCTGTCAGAGAAACACACTATTTGGCCTTTCCTTACCCACTGTAGGTACGATTTTCAGGATGTGATGCTTTTGTAAAAGATAAGAGAGAGAAACGAAAGTTCTGCCTACCAAGTTCATATTCCCCGTGTCTTCTCTCATAGGGATTCTGATGTGTTTTTTTCGTCCTTGAAGGATCTCTGTCACTTTTCACATTTTAACACCTAGCCATCAACTTTTCCCTAAATGCAATCATACCAGGAACTTATCTGCATGTGTCAAAATGAAACTGTAAAAGATGCATATTTCAGGACAAAATATTCCACAAATTTCAAAATGGAATTCTGCAACCTTTGGAGATTTTTCATTTCTGAAATTGCTCCTATAGTTAGGTCTTTAACATGTGAGAATTTACTGCTTTGTATATTATTTTCAACTTTTTTTTGTTCAATTCTCTCTCTTCCTATGGCATCCATCTATCTAGAAACAAGCTTGGAATATGTCTTCATTCAATTACCTATACTATAGAAAAGGACATTTAGTTTGGAATTTTAATTTATTAGTCTGAATATTAAGGAATAAAGTGGACTTAAAAAATGGTTTAAAGTATAACCTATCTAATTTAAAATAAAATTCCACTTGAATAAAGAAGTGCTTTATCTTCTCATGATGAACATAGTCTCTAAAAACTTGCTGCTGGACTCCCAACAAATAATCAGGTTTGGGTGTGCACTTGTGTGCTAAGAGGTGGAGTAGACCAGGTAGGTAAACCAGGTACTCTCACGCCAGAGCCAGGACATCATAGGATTGTTATGAGTATTGAAATTATTCATAACTAGTCCAGAGCCCAAAAACGCTTCACGCATAAGAAGTGAATGTCTTAGTTTCCTATTGCTGCTGTAACAAATTATCACAAATGTAGTGGTTTCAAACAACACAAACTAATGTTTTTTTAACAGTTCTGGCAGTCAGACGTCCAAAATAAGTTTCACTGGGCTAAAGTCAAGATATCAACAGGCCTGTTTTGTTTTTTATTTTTTGTTTTTTGTTTGTTTGTTTGTTTTGTTTTTTGTTTTTTTTTCCTGGAGGCTCTGAAGCAAGGATCTTTTCTCTTGCTTTTTCTTGATTCTAGAGCTTCATAATCCTTGGCTCTTCATCCCTTCTTCCATCTTCAAAGCCAACAGTATAACATCTTCAAATATTTCACTGCTTCCTTCATCGCATTGCTTTTGGTCTCTTGGATTACCTGCTTACCTTTTATAAAGTACCCTGTGATTGCACCATTTCCACCTGGATAATCCAGGATAATCTCCTTATCTCAATATTCTTAATTTTAAAACATCTGGAAAGTCCCTTTAACATATTAGGTGACATATTCTCATCTGGGAATTAAGACATGGACATCTTGGGGAGACCTACCATAGTGGTCAATAAATGTTAGCATTTATTTTTAATAATAGCAGTACACAAATGAAAAGGTGTTAGTGTTAACAGGAGTGTTAGTGGTAAAGTTAATTATAGCTAACAACAAAACATAAGATGATGTGCTTTGAAAGGTGCTCCCTCTGCATATATAACTTTCTGACCAGCCTTCAATAGGACATAAAAGCTCCAAACTTAATTTCTATCTTTTTATTTTAGCACTTCTTAGGGAGCTAGCAAATTAATCCATCAGCTTACTATATGATTTAATAAAGAGAAAATATATGAGTGGCAAATGCTTTCTCTTTACATCACTGGAACTAGTTAATCCTTGAAGTAACAAGGCACAAAATGAATGAATTTGTATGGAAGACAGGAACAGATGAAAAAGGAAAAAAGAACATTACAATGTGTTACTCTAAGAGGTAAGGTAAAAAAGAAAAACGAAGAATAAGAGGAAAAGGAACAGGAGGAGGGGAAGGATAATTATGGAGTGTTTACAATGTGCTAGACACTGCTCTTAGCACTTTACTCACAGTCATTCTGTTAGTAATTATCACTCTAGGAGTTAGGTACTATTATTATTCCCATTTTACAAAAGGATAAAGTGAAACAATGAACTAAATTGATTCCAAACCATGAAGCCACAGTGGAGACCTGTGGCTTGTCAAGGCGCGTTATGCCTGTCTAAACTCCAGAATGTATGCAGCAACCAAAGTGAAGCCACTGCCTGGATGTGGTACAAAGAGAGGGAAGATACAGTGAAACAATTTGCCAGTGTTGGGCCCTCAGTTAACTATATTAATTTTGAGAATTTCACCAAGTCACGTTCATCTGCAATGGGAAAAATGAGGGAGAGAAGAGAAGAAAAGTACATGAAAATGGAAATATACTAGTGAATATTGGGTTATTTACTTTGTTAAAAAAAAATTTTTTTCTGATTTGACATTTAATATTTATGGGTCTTAGAAATTTGTAAAATACAGAAATGAACAAAATAAAAATCATGATAATCTAATAACACCTCACCACATTTTTGAAAACAGAATTGAGCTATTTGGCATCCTTATTAGTCTCAGAACAAAGACTGGATTGTTCAGGAAAATTAAATAAGTGTGAATCCATGGACATTTATCCAATAGTCCTTAAAATTTGGAATTTGTGAGAGTCACAATACTTTAGAATCTGATTAAAGCTAGAAGAAAGTGCCATAAAGCACTATTTTTAATATAATTTGGGGCGGTTATTTACAACCCCTCTTATATCCATCTAAAGCTAAGCACTTCTGGTCTAGATAATTAAAATCACCTCCATCAGACTATGCCATGATAATATGGAATGTTGCCAACACTCAGTGCTATTATTTTGATATTAGAACACCAGGAGGTCTTGCTTTAATGGAGACAGTCTTTTTCAATGTTACCAAATTTGCTCTTTTAGAAGAATATAGCTTTTTTTAAATATGGGTTTTTATGAGAGATGAAGTACAATGCTAAGAAAATAGTACTTCCAATTTGAGGTTTACATTTGATTACTTGAACAATTTGTTTGAAAAGTGGTGTTTTCTCATTTTAATGTAATATATTATCATTACAGAAAATATTAAAAATGGTAGAAAAGTTTTATAATACTAGCTGGATGCAAGCCTGAGGAACAGATGACCTAGAGTCTAAATTCCAGTGATAACATATTAAAATATCAAAATGTACAGGCTTCAATGAAAGGTTAAAAAACATACAAAGAAATAGGAAGTGATGGCCCAAGCAAAGGAGAACATTAAAGCATTAGAAACTATCAGTAAGGAAGACCAGACCTGGGACATACCAGTCAAAGACCTATAAAAAATGGTCCTAAATATGCTCAGAGAGCTAAAGGAAAATATGGACAAAGAACTAAAGGAAATATGGAAAATGATAATGAATACAAACAGAATATCAATAGAGTGATGAAAATTATGAAAAGGAACCAGAGCTAAAGACCATTGTAAAAGAAATTAAAAATTTCCTAGAGGCATTCAAGATCTGATTGGAGCTTGAATCAATGAACTTGAAGATAAGATAATTGAAATCATCCCATCTGAGGACCAGAAAGAAGAAAGAATGAAGAGTGAACAAAGCCTGAGGAACATGTGTGATACCATCAAGTGTCCCAAAATAAGAGTTGTGGGAATCTCAGAAAAAGAGAGAAGGGTCAGGGAGAATATTCAAAGAAATAATGGCTGAAAACTCCCCAAATTTAATGAATGCCTTGAATATACACAACGAAGATGCTCAATAAATTCCAAACAGGATAAATCCAAATAGATGCAGACCACAACATATTGTAATCAAACTGTCAAATGCCAAAGATAAACAGAGATTCCTAAAAGCTGCAAGAGAGAAGTAACATGTCTTGTACACGGGAGCCTCAATAAGATTAAGTGCCAATTTCTCATCAGTAACCATGGAGGCAAGATGCAGTGGGATGACATATTCAAAGTGCTGAAAGCAAAAAAATTGCTGAGAATTCTATATCCAGCAAAACTGCCTTTCAAAAATGAGGGCGAGAGCAAGATATTCCCATCAAAACAAAAGCTGAGGGAGTTTGTTGCCACTAGACTGGCCCTACAAAAGATGCTGAAGTTTTGCAGATTGAAAGGAAAGGACACAAGACAATAGATCAAAGCTGCATGAACAAAGATCTCCTGTAAGAGTAATGACGTGGGTAAATATATATGCTAGTACTATTGTATTTTTGGTTTGTAACTCAATTTTTTACTTCCTGTAGGATCTAAAAGTCAAATGCATAAAATGTAATGGTAAATCAGTGGTTTTGGACTCATAATGTATAAAGGAGATGGGAAAGTTTTAGTAATGGAAGGTGGTGAAACTACTGGAACAGTGTAAATATGAGCAATCCCACTGAATGGTATACTTGGGAGTGGCTGAAATGGGAAACCTTATATTTTATGTGTTCCCACAATTGAAAAAGAAAAAGAACAAGCAACTGAAGAGACAATGACAATTAAAAGCAATTTGTGATCTTGGACAGGATCTAATAATGGAGGAGAAAAGGCCCAAAAGACCATTTTTTTGTGTGTTAAATTTAAAAATTTGAATATAAACTAGAAGCTATATATCAATGTAACATTTCTTGAACTTGGTAACTGCACTTAAGATGGTTACATAATTGAATATCTTTGCTCTTAGGAAATGTATGTGACAGTATTAAGTATTCAAGGAACATGATATATACAACCCACACTTGCATGTTCAGAAAATGGATACACACAAACAGATGGACAGGTGGATGGGTAGATAGATAGATGGACTGATATATTGATGGATAGATAAATAGAATGCTATGGCAATGTGACAAAATGTTTAAATTGATGGTTCTTGGTATCTGGGGGCATACTGGTATGTTGGAGTTCTCTGTATGGATTACATCATTTTTGTAACTCTCCTGTAAGTTTGAAAGTATTTCAAAATAAAAGGTTAAAAAAATTACTACAGGTACAATTTTGCCATCAAAGGCATTATTTTTCATGTTTTGTAATATGCCTCCAAAAAGTTTGCATAAATTTGAATTCCTATCAAGAGTATATGAGAGTTTCTACTTCTTCAGGTCAATACCAAAAAATACCAATTTTCTGAGCTAATATCAGATGAACATCAATATCTTATTACGTAAGTTGGAATTTCTTAATTTATTTTATGAGGAGTTTGATTGGCTTTTTGTATTGTTGTAATTGTTAGCCCTTTTCTCTGAATTGCATATTCCCTTTCTTTCCATATTTTTGACTAGTTGTTTCCTTTCACTGATTTGCCAGAGCTTATCATATAGCAAAGAAATTAGTCCTTTATTATGTGTATTATAGTATTCCTGAGTTATAAGTAAAGCAGCAGCCATCAGCTGGAGCATTATATAATATGGAAGTCAATTTATTAATTTGAATTTACTCAGACATTTACTCAAAGGCTGGGAGTAAAATTTAATCTCTTTGAACCTCTAGCTATGAGATTATAAAGTCTTTATCTGATCTCTGTATCTATTTGGGCCAACTGGTATCAGTTCCCTCTCAAAGCTATAATTTAATTTTATATTTATTTCTGGACCCTGGGGATCCTCTTTTTTAATTTTAAGCTTGGCTATATTTTAAGAATTTCATTATATTTTATTCATTGTTGCAATATGTTTGATCTGTGCGTATGTTTGTTGAACATAGAGGAGGTAACTCTATATAAACCAGGCAAAAATATTTGCCAAAATATTTATTTAAAAAAATATATATATTAAAAATGCATTGAGAACTTCCAAAACCTTTTAAGTATTGATATAAAATTGAAGTTAGGATTTGTTGAAGACAACAAAATTATAATCAAGAATAACTAAACAGACACTATGGAATTAAAACTCTTTAAATAAACTGCTATGATATGTGTATAACTATATACAATCTCCATAAAAGAAAGATGGAAATACAGTCACTTGAGATAAATGATATTCTAAGCTTGTGCAAAGTGTCTATAGCCCAGTTTATGCCACCCACACTGCGTAAGGACTTGAAGATAAGAAATTAACTGAAAAACTAGTTTAAAACTTACTACCTTTCTCATCGCCCCCAAATAAGGCCACTTCTTGTGTCCTCAGTAGAGGAGGTACATTTGAAATTACACCATAAATGTGATTCCTGAGCACAGGACACATGAAAATCTCATCATAACTTCCATTGAAAATTAGATTAAAATTAAAAAAACATCCCAAGCCACACATAAACTACCAAGAAGAAGAATCAGCAGTTGCTATAATGGAACCAGGGACACGAGAACAATATCATATAGATTATTAAAAAAAAAAATGTTTAAAGGAGGAAGAGTCAGAGGAAAGTGCACTGCCATGGAAATCACAGCATGCCTTTCAAAAAGCTAGCTAAATAATCCACAAGGCAGACAAGTCAAGAGGCATGAAGACTAACAACATCACCACCCTACAAGGTTGGAGATCTATGACAAAACAGTTTGAGTGCCTGAGACAGATGCTAGGCTGCAGGGAGGATGAGAAGTGATTGCTCCTGAGTGAGCAAGTACCCAGGTAGTAAAAGGCAGTGAGTGTAGAAACTCTTTCAGGTTCTTAGGCCCTGAGAAAGGGATGAAGATGAAATGGTAGCTTTAGGTGTAGCAGAAAAATACAGAGAAGAGAATTTCAAAAGCAATTAAACTGTGTGTGTTAAATGAATAAACAAATGGGGTAATTGATTGGGCACTTACTTAGCTCATTTTATCCTCACAACAAAAGGATAAGCTTAGTGCCATTGCTATCGCCACTTTGCATATGAGGCAAGGGGAGCTTAGAGAAGTTACTGAAATTATTCAAGCCTCTCAGCTAATAAGTGGTGGAGCAGGGATTCAAATCCAACTGCTAATTCCAGGCCCAAGTTTTTAATTCTTAAAATACTGAGTTGAAATCTATGTGGATCAAATTACTAAAAATAATACTGCTTCTCCATCAGTAAAATTTAGGAGTATTACTCCAACACAGTGAGTCTTAGTTCTCAGCTATGAATCCAGAGATAGAAGCAAAGACTTGTTCCTGAACACTAAAGTTGAATATTTACTTGAGAAACAAATTTAAAGACTTTTCAATTTCATTAACATGATCCTTTTTTAAAAAATTTATTGAGATAATGGAATCAAGAGGAGAAGAATAGAAAATTGGCTGTCACAGCTAGAAATTATTACCAGGAACCTGGCATCACTGGATTTTGCTTATGGGGTTTTCAAAAGCCATTCTTGACTGAAGAACAGCTTAATAAATTAGAAGATTCTGAGGTTCCTTTAAATTACAGAGAATCTTTAGGTTGTTTTATTATTTGACTGTAAGCCTTTACTTTTAGCACTGACTATAAGGTTTCTAGTTTTGGATCCTTTTATTTTTTTTAACATATTTGGAGTCAGATATATTTGGAAGCTCGAAGCAAAGATGCAAGTTTTTTTGTTAAATATTTAGAAAAAAATAATTGTTTTTTAATACAAAGAAAACAAGTTTAAAATATGGACTACTACTGTCATATCCTGATTTATTTGTTATTGCAAATTGAAACATATATAGTTTTACCAACCGTTATAGCTTTTAAGGCTTTCTTATAGTTTAGTTTATGTTATAAACTTTATACTATGTTTGCATCAATATTCCATACCAAAAGCTACTTAAATATTTAGCAGAGCTTTAAAGCAATTTTTACTGGTATTAACTCTTTGGCTATTTATACATAGAAATACAATGAAATTGATAAATTATAAATGGAACTACTGGCTTCATTATGGGAAGAAAGCTCCTTTGCATTTAACAATTCAACTTAAGCTTTTCAGTGGGATTTGAAAATGTAGTTGTTCACTATATCAGCAATTTGGATCTAGAGAGGACTTTTAGTATCCAACAGGGGACAAAAACAGACATTTGTTCTCATTTTATTTATCCAATTAGGTACTGATGATGGTAGGTCTTTTGGCATAAAAAGACATTGGGGACATTTAAATTTGAAGTATTGGTGTGTATTTTTATTATCATATTAACTTTAACTTAACTCATAACAATTAATCCTTAGACCGATTCCCTCAGCTTCTTCTTATAGTTTTGTTTGTTTATTTTCAGTTTATTTGTTTGTTTTGGTCTGGTTTTTGAAAATAGCAACAGTTCACTTCTATTCGAAAAAAATTAACCAGGAAGTCTTGCAGATCTGGACGCTGCCTCGAGGCCAGAGCACCTGAGGTCTGGTCCTGGCTCTCTCACATGTTGGCCATATGACTTTGCTGAACCTCGGTATTTTCATCTATAAAATGATGAGACTATCTTCATAGCCAATATGTTATGAGGAAATAATATCTGTGAGGACCAGGGGCACAATTATACAGCCCCTGGCAGTGTAAATGAGTAGCAACATTTCTGTTGACCTGGAGTCCTTATTCCCAGTCACCATCCTCAAGTGAAAGGCTTAAGGATCCCAAGTAATTGTAGGAAATCCCTGTTCAGATGAGAATGATTCAGCTGTCTATTTTGCCGAATAGACCATAAGGCAGGCTTGCTACGCCAAAATATGTAGGGGTTAGGAGTGGGAGGATGTGAGGGTGACATTATTGACTATTACTTATTAAGTTTGTCCATACGGACAATAAACAATAATATATGTGAAAGATCATGTGCTCAGCCCTTAGAGTCCTGCCACCTAAAAAAGTGAGCTTTTTTATTCCTAAAGTACACAAAAGTGCATGTCTACAAAAGCATTTTGTCACAAAATATACACTAATGAGTAGCATACTTTCCATTTTCACTTTTATTCTATTTGGCATACCTTTAAAAAAGTGCAACAATTTCAGTATTTTCAAGATGTGTATGTGTTTTCCCAAAAAAGTACTAATGTTAGTGGAATGCTCTGGGTTCTGGGCTTCTAGGTTCTTGGCTTATGTCACATTAAAGAATTTAAGAACATGCAAGGGAGTAAAAAGTTTATTAAGAAACAAGAAAATTAGAAATGAGGTAAGAACACAACTAGAGACATGGGTTGCGGGCGTGCTGCAGGGTGAGACGCGCACGTGGGGCCCAGGTTAGGCCTCCTCCTCCCTTTTCCTAATGTTGGGGAGGGGCCCCAGCTGTTTGCTGTTCTGATTGGTTGCCCCACCTGTTAGCTCTTAGGGGGCCAATGGTGAAGCCTTTTGTCTGAAGTTATCCGGGGCTTCCCTTTGATGCCAGAAAGAGTTCCAAATGGGACCTCGTGGTTAGGGTCTTGGGGAGCTCTTTCTTGCTTTGTTCTTTGTAGCAGGGGGTATCTGGGTGGGGTTTTACAGTCATGTTCTCTGCTGGGTCCCAGGTGTTTTCCCTCTTTCCTTATAATAACCTCCCTCACTAAGCAACAGTCAACTGACAAAGTCCAGTTCAAAGTCTCCAAGATCAGTTTGGAATGAGCAGCAGGGGCAGCAGCAGAAGTGAGAGACAGCCTCTTTCACATAGGAGCTAACACAACCAAAATACACAGTGATTGTTGTAAATAAAGATCACAGTTCTAAGGCTTTAAAAAGAGAATTTTTAGGCTTTTCACTGCCCCCATTCAGCTAATGAGACTCATTATCCTTTTATTATTACTTCAAATTTCTTCTGTAGGCATTATTTGCATCTTTAAAAACAAGAAAGGAAACACTTCGCTTTGTAGGTTAATTGGTGACTGCAGGACTCACAGAAAGATGAAGCTAGAATGAGGATCAGTTTTAGAAACTAATACAGCTCTGCCCCATGCCTTCCACTTTGAAACCTTCCCAAGTACACATGGCTCATGCAGGTGCCTCAAAACCCTCACCTAGATGGGTCCTGGAAACCCTCCAAAGCCATTTTGAAGCAGTATGTCATTGTGCTCCTTTTTTTCAACTCAATTATTCATTCTTCATAATAGGATACAGTACAAGATATTTACACTTTTATACAAGTAAAGTCAAGTCATACCTATGATAACAAGAACCTAAACAGTGGAATAAAAAGAAACATAAACTTGCTAAAAGGAATTTAAAGGGAAAAATTAATTAATCACAATTTTCTGTAGCTGTTACTAAAGAAAAGGGAAGGAATAAAATGCAAAAAAAAACCTGAAATTTGTTTAATAGGCCAAAAATATTTATTCAGAGATATATGACTACAAAATAATCTTGTCAAATCATTTAGCCATCATCTTTTATATGTCTGTTCCAAAATTTCAAGGATCAAATATACAAATAGCACAGAACAGCCTAAGTTAAGAGCCTTCCTTCTCACATGCTGTGAATCACACTGCAAAACATTTCAAAAAAGGTCCTGTTAAATAGATGATCTCTTCCCTCGGCAAGGATTAGATGATCAGAAAAACCTTAATTATCTTATTCCCTGATTTTCTCCATCTTGTTTTTATATATATGTTTTTCCATTTCAGTTCATACTGGGGAATTCATCACCTACAAGGAAGAAGGATATGCAAACCTTTAGGCAGCTTGACAGCTTCTCAGAAATCTAGCTTGTGTTACAAGACAGAATGAGAACAACAAAGTTTGCCTGACACCATCCCAGAAGCTAAAGGAAGATGTAACTTTTTATATTGGGGTTCTGATTTCCTAGGGAACAAAAAGCCTTTTTTGACTCACTGTATCTAAAACGCTTCCTAGAGACCATGCATCATTACAAAATGAAAAATCAGTTTTAAAAGGAAATTTTTGATTGGTTCCAGTTTTGCTCCACTAAGGAAACTAGACCTTACGTAGTTCTGGGAACTTTCTTTTGTGCAGTCTGCCTCTAGCTGATAGCAATCCAAAGTCTGAAGTTTTATAAATCATTTTCCTGTCCTTTCCTTCCCTTCTTTCCACAACCCTGATACCTTAAATACCTTTACTGAAAACATAATTAATCAGTTGTGGTACAAAGAGAAAGGATAATTTATAGGTAAATGTTGTAACATCTTATTTGCTGGAAATCATTTAAAATAAATCTTCTTATAGTAAAATCAATCACATACACAATGATGATAAATCAGAAGGTAGAGAGAAAGCACAACCTACCTAAATTTAGGAGAAATCAATTTGAAATGGGAAACACAACTGCCACTATTCATACAAGTCATATAAATAGACTGAAAGTGCAAAGCTGGAAAGAAATTGCATATGGCTAAGGAAAAAGTAGAATGAATGTAAGTAAAAATTATGAATATAAATGGAAAATGGACTTGATATTGTATCATATTTTATTATTTATTCATACCATTAGCATATGCAATATTGAACACAATATGAAGAGCTGACTGAAGGCTTGCCATTTATTCTTCCAGAAGATTGACTTTAGTCTCTTGGTTTTCTAAATATGATGGAAACATCCAAAATAAAAGAAACCAGAATCAGAGTCTAATTGTTGAGATTTTTCCATAAATATAGTAAAAGAGTTACCATTTTATATCTTTTCTGCCCAATTGCCATCCTTCTTTCTCCTAAAACAAAGAAGTTTTACCAAAATTTTGTTTTAGTTTATGTGCCATACTTTCTTGGGATCTGTGCTTCTAATTACTTTTTTCTTCCACAAAGCACGCTAACAATAAGAAAACATGTTTGAATTTCTGTGTTCAAATTTCTATGAATTTGGAATAAGAAATCCAGACCCAACCTCTGGATATAAATTTTAAAATGTGTTTTGACAGCTCTACTCTTTTATTGAATATTTATATTTGAGAATCTCTCTCCAGAAGAGATTCTAAACTGGACAGATGCCCACCCACATGGTCTTTTCCGAATGTTTCTGAAAACGACAAATGCATTTTCTTTAATGAAAGTCAATTGCCTCATCTGTAAAGATGAAAACGAGACAATTAATATGAGAGGCTCTCTAAATATGATTTAGTTAATGATTGGGAAGGTCTCTAAAACACATTAAAGAGAAGAAAAAGACTTCTTCAGAATGTCTGTGGTGTGTTTTGCTAGTCATCTTAATTGATTTTTCACTTCAAAACGCAAATGTGCAAAGAAGACAAAAGCAAAGAGCCGTAACTCTAACATTATGCATCGTTAGCTGAGCACTGCTCCATTTTAATGTTCCTGTAATTGATTTTGAAGCCCCAGACAAGTACAAAGAGTATTGATGGTGGAGTAGAGGATAGATTTGACTCCTTGAAAAATGTGTACACCTTCTGAGTGTTTTGGTTTGGAACAAAGCAATTCCTGGGCATTCATCTTCAGTTGTTAGTGCAAGTAAATCTCTCACTAATGTCACTGGGCATTTTTTCTCCCTGGGCATCAGGCTGAATCCATGGTTAGGAATTCAAAACCTAGAGTGCCGTTATGTACATTGGAGTCACTTGCAGTTATGAAGACACAAAAGGGAAGGACAGCATCTTAATCAAGAGCATGATATTTCTCAGTGTTGAAGTTAAGTTACTTTATACGAGACTTTTCACTGTATAAAAATCTCCATACCTCACACATTCACTCAGTCCCAAAACTTTATATTAATGTGTGTATTTTCAATTACATGTGTTGTTATAAGTTGTTTT